>JAQPPZ010005374.1:0-32443 GCA_028583015.1 Wollemia nobilis | reverse complement strand
TAGGGAACACCAATAATAATCCTTAAGGAAGGAATAACTCCACAAGATCTCCCAAGATGAGAGGCCACTTCGTGGGCATGACGATTACATAAGATTCTTCTTCAATGATGATTACAATGACAAATATCTCTTCTTTATATATCCATATTCTTATTCTACTTTGGAGAGCCTACTACTAATATTATATTATATTAAATATAATATAATATTATAATACAATCAACCTTGGGTTATGTGTGGCCCATGCCAACCCTTATACAATATAATAATATATCCCCAAATATCTATTCCTAGGTACCCTACCATGCCACCCTCCTTACAAATGTTTCGTCCTCGAAACATATGAAGAAACATGATAGTATGATTTGCTAAGCAATGTTAGCAATTGGTACCAATCTCGATCATCCATCCATCCAAGTGAAACCCGATGATGCTGGTATGCCATTTTGTTACTTGAGTATCCAAATCTGCTTCGTTGGCTCCACGCTTTTGCTGCTGTATTTTGATAACTTGAATGATGGGTCCACTTGTTCCTTGATGCTGATGAACCACGCTGAAAACCATGATCACTATGCTTTCTTTGCCAAACACTGCCATAGTTGGTGCCCTTCTGATTCCATGTAGAACCATAATATTGTTGCCTTGAACCATGCCTCCAATATTGTTGCCGCTCATGGTGGTGTGGATGGCGATATGGTGCAACCTTTACTTGATGTTCTACCTTCTTTGACTTCTCAACATTTGGCTCCATTGTTTTAAATTCCTCTACACATTGTTCTTTCATGTTCTCTTTGTTTGGTGTGTCCTTGTGCTCTTCTATCAAAGCTTCCTTGGACTCTGTTATTGTTATTTCCACTGAATCAGTTTCTGCTACTTCTTCCATGGACTCTTTTGCTGCTACGGCCTTCTTGGATTTTGTTTCAGGTTCTTCAATTTGTTTCTCTACAACCACTTCTTGATTTTCCTTGGATCCTTGCTCCTTAAGCTGAGAAATATCCTGCAATGTTATCTTCTTTTTCCTGTACCATAACTTCATAAACTTCTTTTGCACATTAATGTTAACAGTACCCAAAGAATCTAACCAAGGATAACCAAGAACAATATCCTCATCATCCATCTCAATAGCATAGAAATCTGAATGTAAAACATATTTATCCATGGTGATCTTCAAATCTTCAAAAATCTGAACATGCTCACCCTCTAGTTGTATGTCCTTAATTTTTGTTGCTTGAACTTGCAACTTCTTAGCCAAAGAAATATTAATAAAATTATATCTACTACCAGGGTCAATGGAAATAATAACCTGTTCCTTTTGAATGCTTCCATGAACTTGCAAAATAGACTTTTTAGATTCAAACAAATTCCTTTGTCCATTTTCTAATTTATCTTCTACCAAAGGTATGGTTTCCTCTGTCTGCATACTGACATCTCTTTTATCTTCCCTGACCTTTTCCTCTTTCTTCTTGAGTAATTTTATTTCTTTTTCATAGTCTTCATTCTGTTTCTTGAAAACTTCCCATTCTCCTTTTATTGCATTCCGCTCATTTTGAGTTCCCGTAGTTTCTTTTCATGATCTTCGATGACATCCATTAGGTAATCTATATAATATGGATCCCATATACTCAAGAATTCATGCTCTATTTCATCCCAAGTATATTCATTATTCCTTTCTTTACAAAATTTTATCCACCAAGACAAAGCTTTCCCTTTAAAACATATATCCAGGAAGGATTTCTCAAAAGAAATATTATGATATGGAGACCTAAACGTTTTCCACCATTCCCTAACATCAATATCATCTTCTCCAAAAAATATTTCTAGCTCCATAAGTTGACCTCCAGATAATGCAAATCTAGGGTTTCATGAAAATATATATCATGCCCTAATGCAAACTAGGGTTTTATGGAAATAAATATCTTCCCACCGATTTGAAGCTAAAAATCCACATAGACAACTAGATCTGCAATTTTTCTTCCAAACAAAATAAAGTGCAACTGATTTGCTTACCCGAACTAAACAAATTTCATCTTTTGAAAAATTTGTGACTTGAAAATTCGTCACTACCCTTGTTCCAGATGGCTGACTTCAGAAGGTCGTATCTCCCTCAATACTACTCAGATTCCTTCATATGACCACTCATTTTAAATCTCTTCAAATTCTGCACAAATTGATCCAAGAATCGCTTGAATCGGATAAACTTGCAGAGATATGGCTTGAAAGATGAGATGTTTTTCAAAAAAATCTATGAAATTTGTCACTATCCTTGTTTTGGATGACTAACTTCAAAAGGTCGTATCTCCCTCAATACTACTTGGATTCCTTCATATGACCACTCATTTTAAAGCTCTTCAAATTCTGCACAATCTGATCCAAGAATCGCTTGAATCGGATAAACTTGCGTAGAGATATGGCTCCTGAAAGATGAGATGTTTTTCCAAAAAAAATTGCCCTAATTCTAGGGTTTCACACAAAAATCCCCACTTTGCCAAAATCGTTGCTCCGATACCACTTGTTGCATAACTTTATTATTATTAAACATAAACCATTCACCAATATGCAGAAATATCAAATCATTCATCCACAATACATTATCCACAATAACAATCCACAAATGAGAGAGAGATAGATAATACCCTTAAGGTAGGGAAACACCAATAATAATCCTTAAGGAAGGAATAACTCCACAAGATCTCCCAAGATGAGAGGCCACTTCGTGGGCACGACGATTACATAAGATTCTTCTTCAATGATATGAATCTACAATGACAAATATCTCTTCTTTATATATCCATATTCTTATTCTACTTTGGAGAGCCTACTACTAATATAATATTATATTAAAATATAATATAATATTATAATACAATCAACCTTGGGTTATGTGTGGCCCATGCCAACCCTTATACAATATAATAATATATCCCCAAATATCTATTCCTAGGTACCCTACCATGCCACCCTCCTTACAAATGTTTCGTCCTCGAAACATATGAAGAAACCTGATAGTATGATTTGCTAAGCAATGTTAGCAATTGGTACCAATCTCGATCATCCATCCATCCAAGTGAAACCCGATGATGCTGGTACGCCATTTTGTTACTTGAGTATCCAAATCTGCTTCGTTGGCTCCACGCTTCTGCTGCTGTATTTTGATAACTTGAATGATGGGTCCACTTGTTCCTTGATGTTGATGAACCATGCTGAAAACCATGATCACTATGCTTTCTTTGCCAAACACTGCCATAGTTGGTGCCCTTCTGATTACATGTAGAACCATAATATTGTTGCCTTGAACCATGCCTCCAATATTGTTTCCGCTCATGGTGGTGTGGATGGCGATATGGTGCAACCTTTACTTGATGTTCTACCTTCTTTGACTTCTCAACATTTGGCTCCATTGTTTTAAATTCTTCTACACATTGTTCTTTCATGTTCTCTTTGTTTGGTGTGTCCTTGTGCTCTTCTATCAAAGCTTCCTTGGACTCATTATGTTATTTCCACTGAATCAGTTTTTGCTACTTCTTCCATGGACTCTTTTGCTGCTATGGCCTTCTTGGATTCTGTTTCAGGTTCTTCAATTTGTTTCTCTACAACCACTTCTTGATTTTCCTTGGATCCTTGCTCCTTAAGCTGAGAAATATCCTGCAATGTTATCTTCTTTTTCCTGTACCATAACTTCATAAACTTCTTTTGCACATTAATGTTAATAGTACCCAAAGAATCTAACCAAGGATAACCAAGAACAATATCCTTATCATCCATCTCAATAGCATAGAAATCTGAATGTAAAACATATTTATCCATGGTGATCTTCAAATCTTCAAAAATCTGAACATTCTCACCCTCTAGTTGTATGTCCTTAATTTTTGTTGCTTGAACTTGCAACTTCTTAGCCAAAGCAATATTAATAAAATTATATCTACTACCAGGGTCAATGGAAATAATAACTTGTTCCTTTTGAATGCTTCCATGAACCTGCAAAATAGACTTTTTAGATTCAAACAAATTCCTTTGTCCATTTTCTAATTTATCTTCTACCAAAGGTATGGTTTCCTCTGTCTGCATACTGACATATTTTTTATCTTCCCTGACCTTTTCCTCTTTCTTCTTGAGTAATTTTATTTCTTTTTCATAGTCTTCATTCTGTTTCTTTAAAACTTCCCATTCTCCTTTTATTTCATTCTCGCTCATTTTGAGTTTCCTGTAGTTTCTTTTCATCATCTTCGATGATATCCATTAGGTAATCTATATAATATGGATCCCATATACTCAAGAATTCATGCTCTATTTCATCCCAAGTATATTCATTATTCCTTTCTTTACAAAATTTTATCCACCAAGACAAAGCTTTCCCTTTAAAACATATATCCAGGAAGGATTTCTCAAAAGAAATATTATGATATGGAGACCTAAACTTTTTCCACCATTCCCTAACATCAATATCATCTTCTCCATAAAATATTTCTAGCTCCATAAGTTCACCTCCGCATAATACAAATCTAGGGTTTCATGAAAATATATATCATGCCCTAATGCAAACTAGGGTTTTATGGAAATAAATATCTTCCCACCGATTTGAAGCTAAAATTCCACATAGACAACTAGATCTGCAATTTTTCTTCCAAACAAAATAAAGTGCAACCGATTTGCTTACCCGAAATAAACAAAGTTCATCTTTTGAAAAATTTGTGACTTGAAAATTCGTCACTACCCTTGTTCCAGATGACTGACTTCAAAAGGTCGTATCTCCCTCAATACTACTCGGATTCCTTCATATGACCACTCATTTTAAATCTCTTCAAATTCTGCACAATCTGATCCAAGAATCGCCTCAATCGGATAAATTCGCAAAGATATGGCTTTTGAAAGATGAGACATTTTTCCAAAAAATCTACGAAATTCGTCACTATCCTTGTTTCGGATGACTAACTTCAAAAGGTCGTATCTCCCTCAATACTGCTCAGATTCCTTCATATGACCACTCATTTTAAAGCTCTTCAAATTCTGCACAATCTGATCCAAGAATCGCCTGAATCGGATAAACTTGCGTAGAGATATGGCTCCTGAAAGATGAGATGTTTTTCCAAAAAAAATTGCCCTAATTCTAGGGTTTCACACAAAAATCCCCACTTTGCCAAAATCGTTGCTCTGATACCACTTGTTGCATAACTTTATTATTATTAACATAAACCATTCACCAATATGCAGAAATATCAAATCATTCATCCACAATACATTATCCACAATAACAATCCACAAATGAGAGAGAGATAGATAATACCCTTAAGGTAGGGAAACACCAATAATAATCCTTAAGGAAGGAATAACTCCACAAGATCTCCCAAGATGAGAGGCCACTTCGTGGGCACGACGATTACATAAGATTCTTCTTCAATGATATGAATATTACAATGACAAATATCTCTTCTTTATATATCCATATTCTTATTCTACTTTGGAGAGCCTACTACTAATATAATATTATATTAAAATATAATATAATATTATAATACAATCAACCTTGGGTTATGTGTGGCCCATGCCAACCCTTATACAATATAATAATATATCCCCAAATATCTATTCCTAGGTACCCTACCATGCCACCCTCCTTACAAATGTTTCGTCCTCGAAACATATGAAGAAACCTGATAGTATGATTTGCTAAGCAATGTTAGCAATTGGTACCAATCTCGATCATCCATCCATCCAAGTGAAACCCGTTGATGCTGGTACGCCATTTTGTTACTTGAGTATCCAAATCTGCTTCGTTGGCTCCATGCTTCTGTTGCTGTATTTTGATAACTTGAATGATGGGTCCACTTGTTCCTTGATGCTGATGAACCATGTTGAAAACCATGATCACTATGCTTTCTTTGCCAAACACTGCCATAGTTGGTGCCCTTTTGATTACATGTAGAACCATAATATTGTTGCCTTGAACCATGCCTCCAATATTGTTTCCGCTCATGGTGGTGTGGATGGCGATATGGTGCAACCTTTACTTGATGTTCTACCTTCTTTGACTTCTCAACATTTGGCTCCATTGTTTTAAATTCTTCTACACATTGTTCTTTCATGTTCTCTTTGTTTGGTGTGTCCTTGTGCTCTTCTATCAAAGCTTCCTTGGACTCTATTATCGTTATTTCCATTGAATCAGTTTTTGCTACTTCTTCCATGGACTCTTTTGCTGCTATCGCCTTCTTGGATTCTGT
This sequence comes from Wollemia nobilis, assembly GCA_028583015.1. Taxonomy (NCBI): domain Eukaryota; kingdom Viridiplantae; phylum Streptophyta; class Pinopsida; order Araucariales; family Araucariaceae; genus Wollemia; species Wollemia nobilis. Next base: position 26,228 of record JAQPPZ010005374.1, on the reverse strand, counting down.
TTCAGGTTCTTCAATTTGTTTCTCTACAACCACTTCTTGATTTTCCTTGGATCCTTGCTCCTTAAGCTGAGAAATATCCTGCAATGTTATCTTCTTTTTCCTGTACCATAACTTCATAAACTTCTTTTGCACATTAATGTTAATAGTACCCAAAGAATCTAACCAAGGATAACCAAGAACAATATCCTCATCATCCATCTCAATAGCATAGAAATCTGAATGTAAAACATATTTATCCATGGTGATCTTCAAATCTTCAAAAATCTGAACATTCTCACCCTCTAGTTGTATGTCCTTAATTTTTGTTGCTTGAACTTGCAACTTCTTAGCCAAAGCAATATTAATAAAATTATATCTACTACCAGGGTCAATGGAAATAATAACCTGTTCCTTTTGAATGCTTCCATGAACCTGCAAAATAGACTTTTTAGATTCAAACAAATTCCTTTGTCCATTTTCTAATTTATCTTCTACCAAAGGTATGGTTTCCTCTGTCTGCATACTGACATCTTTTTTATCTTCCTTGACCTTTTCCTCTTTCTTCTTGAGTAATTTTATTTCTTTTTCATAGTCTTCATTCTGTTTCTTGAAAACTTCCCATTCTCCTTTTATTTCATTCCGCTCATTTTGAATTCCCTGTAGTTTCTTTTCATGGTCTTTGATGATATCCATTAGGTAATCTATATAATATGGATCCCATATACTCAAGAATTCATGCTCTATTTCATCCCAAGTATATTCATTATTCCTTTCTTTACAAAATTTTATCCACCAAGACAAAGCTTTCCCTTTAAAACATATATTCAGGAAGGATTTCTCAAAAGAAATATTATGATATGGAGATCTAAAATTTTTCCACCATTCTCTAACATCAATATCATCTTCTCCATAAAATATTTGTAGTTCCATAAGTTCACACCCGGATAATGCAAATATAGGGTTTTATGAAAATATATATCATGCCCTAATGCAAACTAGGGTTTTATGGAAATAAATATCTTTCCACTGATTTGAAGCTAAAATTCCACATAGACAACTAGATCTGCAATTTTTCTTCCAAACAAAATAAAGTGCAACTGATTTGCTTACCCGAACTAAACAAATTTTATCTTTTGAAAAATTCGTGACTTGAAAATTCGTCACTACCCTTGTTCCAGATGGCTGACTTTAGAAGGTCGTATCTCCCTCAATACTACTTGGATTCCTTCATATGACCACTCATTTTAAAGCTCTTCAAATTTTGCACAATCTGATCCAAGAATCGCCTGAATCGGATAAACTGTCGTAGAGATATGGCTTCTGAAAGATGAGACGTTTTTCCAAAAAAATCTGCAAAATTCGTCACTATCCTTGTTTCGGATGACTAACTTCAAAAGGTCGTATCTCCCTCAATACTACTCAGATTCCTTCATATGACCACTCATTTTAAAGCTCTTCAAATTCTGCACAATCTGATCCAAGAATCACTTGAATCGGATAAACTTGCATAGAGATATGGCTCCTGAAATATGAGATGTTTTTCCAAAAAAAATTGCCCTAATTCTAGGGTTTCACACAAAAATCCCCACTTTGCCAAAATCGTTGCTCTGATACCACTTGTTGCATAACTTTATTATTATTAACATAAACCATTCACCAATATGCAGAAATATCAAATCATTCATCCACAATACATTATCCACAATAACAATCCACAAATGAGAGAGAGATAGATAATACCCTTAAGGTAGGGAAACACCAATAATAATCCTTAAGGAAGGAATAACTCCACAAGATCTCCCAAGATGAGAGGCCACTTCGTGGGCACGACGATTACATAAGATTCTTCTTCAATGATAGATTCCTTACAATGACAAATATCTCTTCTTTATATATCCATATTCTTATTCTACTTTGGAGAGCCTACTACTAATATTATATTATATTATAAATATAATATAATATTATAATACAATCAACCTTGGGTTATGTGTGGCCCATGCCAACCCTTATACAATATAATAATATATCCCCAAATATCTATTCCTAGGTACCCTACCATGCCACCCTCCTTACAAATGTTTCGTCCTCGAAACATATGAAGAAACATGATAGTATGATTTGCTAAGCAATGTTAGCAATTGGTACCAATCTCGATCATCCATCCATCCAAGTGAAACCTGTTGATGCTGGTATGCCATTTTGTTACTTGAGTATCCAAATCTGCTTCGTTGGCTCCACGCTTCTACTTCGTATTTTGATAACTTGAATGATGGGTCCACTTGTTCCTTGATGCTTGATGAACCACTCTGAAAACCATGATCACTATGCTTTCTTTGCCAAACACCGCCATAGTTGGTGCCCTTCTCGATTCCATGTAGAACCATAATATTGTTGCCTTGAACCATGCCTCCAATATTGTTTCCGCTCATGGTGGTGTGGATGGCGATATGGTGCAACCTTTACTTGATGTTCTACCTTCTTTGACTTCTCAACATTTGGCTCCATTGTTTTAAATTCTTCTACACATTGTTCTTTCATGTTCTCTTTGTTTGGTGTGTCCTTGTGCTCTTCTATCAAAGCTTCCTTGGACTCTATTACTATTATTTCCACTGAATCAGTTTCTGCTACTTCTTCCATGGACTCTTTTGCTGCTACTGCCTTCTTGGATTCTGTTTCAGGTTCTTCAATTTGTTTCTCTACAACCACTTCTTGATTTTCCTTGGATCCTTGCTCCTTAAGCTGAGAAATATCCTGCAATGTTATCTTCTTTTTCCTGTACCATAACTTCATAAACTTCTTTTGCACATTAATGTTAATAGTACCCAAAGAATCTAACCAAGGATAACCAAGAACAATATCCTTATCATCCATCTCAATAGCATAGAAATCTGAATGTAAAACATATTTATCCATGGTGATCTTCAAATCTTCAAAAATCTGAACATGCTCACCCTCTAGTTGTATGTCCTTAATTTTTGTTGCTTGAACTTGCAACTTCTTAGCCAAAGCAATATTAATAAAATTATATCTGCTACCAGGGTCAATGGAAATAATAACCTGTTCCTTTTGAATGCTTCCATGAACCTGCAAAATAGACTTTTTAGATTCAAACAAATTCCTTTGTCCATTTTCTAATTTATCTTCTACCAAAGGTATGGTTTCCTCTGTCTGCATACTGACATATTTTTTATCTTCCCTGACCTTTTCCTCTTTCTTCTTGAGTAATTTTATTTCTTTTTCATAGTCTTCATTCTGTTTCTTTAAAACTTCCCATTCTCCTTTTATTGCATTCCGCTCATTTTGAGTTTCCTGTAGTTTCTTTTCATCATCTTCGATGACATCCATTAGGTAATATATATAATATGGATCCCATATACTCAAGAATTCATGCTCTATTTCATCCCAAGTATATTCATTATTCCTTTCTTTACAAAATTTTATCCACCAAGACAAAGCTTTCCCTTTAAAACATATATCCAGGAAGGATTTCTCAAAAGAAATATTATGATATGGAGACCTAAACTTTTTCCACCATTCCCTAACATCAATATCATCTTCTCCAAAAAATATTTCTAGCTCCATAAGTTCATCCCCATAATGCAAATCTAGGGTTTCATGAAAATATATATCATGCCCTAATGCAAACTAGGGTTTTATGGAAATAAATATCTTCCCACTGATTTGAAGCTAAAATTCCACATAGACAACTAGATCTGCAATTTTTCTTCCAAACAAAATAAAGTGCAACTGATTTGCTTACCCGAACTAAACAAATTTCATCTTTTGAAAAATTCACGACTTGAAAATTCGTCACTACCCTTGTTCCAGATGGCTGACTTCAGAAGGTCGTATCTCCCTCAATACTACTTGGATTCCTTCATATGACCACTCATTTTAAAGCTCTTCAAATTCTGCACAAACTGATCCAAGAATCGCCTGAATCGGATAAACTCTCGCAGAGATATGGCTTTTGAAAGATGAGACGTTTTTCCAAAAAAATCTGCAAAATTCGTCACTATCCTTGTTTCGGATGACTAACTTCAAAAGGTCGTATCTCCCTCAATACTGCTCGGATTCCTTCATATGACCACTCATTTTAAAGCTCTTCAAATTCTGCACAATCTGATCCAAGAATCGCTTGAATCGGATAAACTTGCGTAGAGATATGGCTCCTGAAAGATGAGATGTTTTTCCAAAAAAAATTGCCCTAATTCTAGGGTTTCACACAAAAATCCCCACTTTGCCAAAATCGTTGCTCTGATACCACTTGTTGCATAACTTTATTATTATTAAACATAAACCATTCACCAATATGCAGAAATATCAAATCATTCATCCACAATACATTATCCACAATAACAATCCACAAATGAGAGAGAGATAGATAATACCCTTAAGGTAGGGAAACACCAATAATAATCCTTAAGGAAGGAATAACTCCACAAGATCTCCCAAGATGAGAGGCCACTTCGTGGGCACGATGATTACATAAGATTCTTCTTCAATGATATGAATCCTTACAATGACAAATATCTCTTCTTTATATATCCATATTCTTATTCTACTTTGGAGAGCCTACTACTAATATTATATTATATTAAAATATAATATAATATTATAATACAATCAACCTTGGGTTATGTGTGGCCCATGCCAACCCTTATACAATATAATAATATATCCCCAAATATCTATTCCTAGGTACCCTACCATCTTATACTGTTCACCCCCCCTCTCATTCTAAGCTTGTATTCTTCATGTAAGACATTACTTTGCTTAGGAACCCTTTCTCTTGAGCACTGGAATTATGAATATGGTGATGCTATTTCACCTTTGTGCCAAGTGGCACAATATACCTGGTAGAACTTTGCAAGTGTCACTCCAAAACCATGCATGTAGAGCTTCCCCAACATCTCTTATTCTATGTCCATTTCATGCTAGAAAATACCTTATAGTTTCTTGTGCTCAATACTCTCTTTCCAAGCAACCATCATTGTGATGAAACTAGATCTAGTTGTGATGTATTTCAAGCACTCCAATGGTAGCTTTCAATGTGGTTCTCAACTGGTGATTCGACCATGTTGGAGCTATGGTAATACACCTTTGATATCACCTTATACCTTGCTCCTCCTTGCTTGTAATATGTTATCCTTAGTGTTGTGTTTTTATGTAGGGTGTAATAGATTATATTCACCTTATGTAGGCCCTTTCTATGTTGTAGGTTGATGTCAGCTTGGGTGCTGACTAAGGTATCTTCTAATACCTTAATGAGCCAGATACTGAGCCTTATGGATGGCTCTTTACTCAAGCACCTTGGGTTGTACTTATCTTACCAATGATGGATATTGAGCCCTTCAATTGGCTCATTTATTAAGCACCTTTTTCTAGTGCTTACCCTTTGTAAATGGTAGATATTGATCCCCTTTTGTATGGCTCCTCCTTAAGTACTTTTGCATTGCTAATAGTGTCCACTTGTAGATAATATTATAGGCTACATATAGTGTCCTTAATACACTTAATATTTATCTCCCTTTGATGTAATAATAGAGATAAATTTGGTACTTTTATAACCCTTTAAAATACTCCTTAGTTGCACCTAAAATATGAGACTCTCCAAGTCTCATTTTGTATCTCCTTATATTAGTTTTGATGATGGATTTATTATCCAATCCTTGGAGTAATATTACCCTATTTGGTGCCTCCTCTAGGTCACAATAAGTTGCAGGTTCTGTGTGCTCAATAGTGTCTCTAAACAATTTAATATTACATTAACTTGTGCTCTTTGGTTTTTCTCTTTAACTTAACAACCAATGCACATAATAATACCTTAAGAGTAATAATTTTAACGTAGTTAAGAACAACTAAAATAGTTCAATAGTAATCTCACCTTATTGCTCCTTCAAAGTAACTTGCAAGATGCACTAGTAGTAACTCATAAAGAACTCTCAAATGCACTAATAGACTATGCAAATTTTACTTATTAGTAATCCCTTATTTTTTTTAAGTAGATAATAGGAATTAGTAATCTCTTATTTTTTGTAAGTAGATAATAGGAAGATGATATTTTTATTTCTATCAAAATATATCTAACTCTTATTTTAATGTGCAGGTATTAACCTTAAAAGAAACTATCTTTTGCACTCTCTTTGAAGACTTTAATATGCAATATTCTCCTTGCAACTTTAATTTTGATATGGTGCTTAAAGAAAATTAATAAAAAACTAAGTAACTTAATGTTTAGTGATGAACCTATTGCACCAATTTTTATTACCTTAATGAACTCTATAGATGAAGGATTGCAAGGTGATTAGATTCAACTTATTGCTACCTTTTACTGGATGGACTTGCAACTCTTCTTAGATGTCTGAAATAGCTCTTTAGCTCACCTATTTGTAGCTATGAAACCCTCTAATTTTCTACCCTGAAACTGTAGTAGGTGACTTCAACTCTTCTTCCAGATGTATCTTACAAATATAAACCTTGATGTTGCCCAACTTGCTACTTTCTTGCTATCCTCGAATCTAAAATATTTTAGATTGTACAGTAGTCAATATATTTGCTAAAATATTGTCCTTGAATCTCAAAATATTTGGTAGGGAACTCCTTCAAGTTCCCGTTGATATTTTCTTCTAAGAACCCTTTAGTATTCTATTGTAGATTCAGTATACCCCCATCTCCTTTCTCTGAATGAGCCTTCTAGACTTCAAAGGCAATCTTCAAACCTTTCAAGTTTGGTAGTAATATTTGGTTTCTTTCTCCTTTAGTCTCCTTGTAAAATTCTAACTTCAATATAGGCCTTCTTCTCAATAATTTGAAAGTCTTGAGGTATTCATAAATATCCTCTAAAGCATGGCAAGCTTCTTGCCAAATCTATCTCCATTTGGGCTTGTTTTTGGATGGTGATAATTATCCTAAAATCTTCCTTTATCAGGAACTTCTCCTTGGTGGTAAATTTATCCAATGAGTTTTTTCTAGGAATTCCTTTGATGGCCTTCTCTTAGTCTTCTTTAATGAGGCTCACCAAGCCTTGTCCTTGTTTCTCCTTGAGACCTATTCTCTAGGTTATTTACTCTCACATATATGGTATTTCCAATGAGACCTTTCCTCCAACCTTCTACTGTGGAAGTGTTGGCAATGAGATCTCCTTCTTGGATCTCTAAAATTTGCTACTTTTAGGATCTAGAATGGGACTTGTTGCTTATCCTTATTCAGTCTTCTATCTTCCTAAACTAGAAATTATTCAATTGGACCTCTTGTAGACCCTTTTTAGCTTCTTGAGTTATTTTATCCTTTTACAATCAATAGACTTTAGTCTTCAATGGAGATCACCAATCGTTAATCTCCTCCTAGACTCGTCTCTAGAGTCTCTTCTCTCTTGAGTCTACAATAAGGCTGCTATAGTATTTTCCTCTCTTTTGCAATATGTAGGTCTACAACTCTTGTAATGGGATATTTTATCATTTCTCTAAAATCTTCAGTCTTCTACTTGTTTGTACAAGTGTTGGAATTATTCTTAATTAATTTCTTCCTAGAACTATGTAGGAAGCTTCCCAACTTTATTTGAATCTCCTTTTCCTGCAACAAGTGTTAGAAACTGAAATGGAAGAATCTATAATTTAAGAGATAATGAGGTTCACTAGTTGATTTGTCAATATAGTGGAATTAACACTGAGTCCTAGTCTTAAAAAGTTTTTTTGTAACTCTATGGAAAGACTCTAGCCACATACAATCTCAAAAATTATGGAACTAATATTTTTGAACTCCTCTCAATCTCTCTTTATGGATCTCCCTATTTCATATTGATCTACCATGTGCTTTGATACCACTGTTATCTTTTGGTGATGTATATTAATGGAGATGCAACCACAAGATGTAAAATATGTGGGCTATGGAAAGAATATGATAATGGTACTTAAATATGTAGGAAAATAAGAGAATATACTTCTGTAATAACTTAGAAAATACCATTAATGAAAGCTCACAAAAATAGTACAATATAATATAATAGAGGACTATAAACACTCTAGAATTTTTTAATGAAGATCTACATTTTACCTACTCACTACTTTATAGTAACTTTATCTCTCTCACACACTCTATCACACACTTACACTCTACTATAGCTCAAGGTATATATATAGATATATATGAAGATAAGTTCCTTGGGCTCTACTCTACCTATTCCTATGACTCATTTACATGAGGACTACATGCACATTTACATAATTGCACATTCTAACAGTTGTGCATTTATTACTTCTTCCCCAAGTAACTACTTAACATAATATAAACTCCTAATCTAATAATGTACCCAAGGTGGTACATTGACATGTACCCAATAATGTAATATATTCTCTAGAACTCATCAAGTTGCTTATTTTACACAAAATCCTTGATACAAAAAACAATTGGGATAAAATCATAGAAGAAGCAAACTTGTCTGTGTAATCATATGAAGAAAAATTTGACCCTAGTGAGAGTTTCACATCTAGAGAAAGCTTTGAGTCTAATAGCCAAGAGGAATAAGAATCTCCTATGCACAAATGGGCCACCCAAACTAAAAATACCAAGCCTTCCAAACCCTCCTCACCTACACCAATAAAAAAGACAAGGTTTGAGGAGTACAATCCAAAGAATAATAGGAAATAAGAGATATCTAGGTAATCCAAGAGACCACAATTGAGATCATTACCTAGAAGCCCTTAGACTGGATCTACTGAAGCCCTAGCTCATATCTATATCCAATAGACCCTATTGCAGTTCTAATTGGATAGTTTTCAAAAAAGAGTTTGTGGAACACACAAATTTGGTGGAGAAGGCCATGTCCACCTAGAATGATCTCCTAAGGAATATATCTATGGAAGTAAAAAGTAGGATGACCAAACCAATTGAGTATGTTTATCAACCTTTGAAATCTAGTGCTTATCTAAATAAAAGTTCAATAGGAGGAAATAAGATGAGGTGGTTAGTAAACTTTAGTAAAAAAATTACCTTGACCAAGGCATTCATTGAAGACATATCATCCATACTCTTAGATTTTAGATTTCATAGGTACCCCACTCCTTCTACACGTGGAAAACAAAATATGAAATCAGTTGTGGAATTAGAGATACCGTTGGAGGTCGATAAGGTTATCAACATGACAACCGAATCAATAGGAAAATTATCCCCACTAACAGATAAGACAAATCTAGAATCCTCATGTGGCACAATAGATGTAGGAGGTGGACAAGAGGATGTAGCTTACTTAAAAACCATTGCCACTGATTGGCCACCAAATCCTGATAAAGCTAGAGCGTAGGTTCGAAAGATCAAGCGTGAGAAATTGAAGGTAGAAGAACATCATGTTCCAACCCAAGTTTCATCCTAGATTAGGGATAATACATTTGATATTACCACAAAAATTACAGATTTGTATTTTATGTATGATTTATCTTTCTAGTATTAGAATTAATTTTGTGCATGAGGACATGCATTTCCTTCAGTTTGGGAGAAAATGATGAGTACTGCAATGTGATTGTAATATTTAATTTATTTATGCATTTTAGTTATAGATTTGCTTGATATATATGTTTTATCAATGATATGCATGATTTTGTATGAATTTTTATGAATATAATCTACAAAGTGTTATATGATGACTGGTTGCAATAATACATGAGTTTTCATGAGAATGTTGTATTTTTAGCAAGTGGATGTTGTAGGTAATTCACGGGGAATGCTATAGTCAAACGAAAATGAAGTAGTCCATAAGAAAACGTAGTAGAAATAGTTTATGAATGCTATTTAAGGAAAGTGTCTACGGTAAGGTGCTACAAAAATGGTCTACAAAAATTTATTTCTATTTTATGTAGTGAAAATGCCACGTATGCTACTAGCTCGAGCAATACCACGTGCATCATTGGAAGAGTCAAGCGTGGATGATTTATCATTCTTTATTTGAGTTGACTACATTAGAAGTTATTATGTAATTTGTTAATTGGTTGAAATATTGTGTAATCCATAGTGTAACGAATTTGTCTCTTCCCTAAGGAAAAGGAAAAAAATTTATTTTATTTTGTTAGTAAGTTATTTAGATTTTAGGTCCTTGTTACACATATTTAGTATCCATACCACTTGGACAAGATTTATTTAAAACTGTGTAACAAAGTGAATATTGAATTTTCTATTGTAAGGGTATAATTTAGGTTAAAAAGATCCAGTCTACACCAGGAAGAAAAGTATATTGTTACATTGTACGAATGGATATTGGAATAAAATAATAAATTAGTAGCAACATTTTCTTTTGAGTATGGTGACAATATTCTGTATTTCCTTCACATTTTGTTTATTGTTGTAGCTTCATTTATTTTCCTACAAGCATGAATTAAGTAGCATTAAGTTAGATTAATGAATATAACTTACTGAAGTTAAAATAGAGTAGAAAGAGGAGAAGAGATTAATACTAACCTCAAGGAGGCAAGGCCCACTCCAAAAGGTTAGTCCCTTGTTCTCTTCCTCCTAAAATACAATAGAGTTAGTTCGAACACATAATAGTCTTAGAATATAAATTTAATTAAATTTCATATTATTGAATATTAAAAAATATAATAAAATAGATAATGCATTATTAAATCATAAAATGGATCCACACAAAAATCTATATTAAGTCATAATTGTTTCCTTTAAAGTAAGTGTAATTTAATTTACTAGAACTTTTATTCTTATGTCAGAAACTAAGAAAAGGGGAATAAAAGTCAACAATTAGAATTGTGAATATCTATATATGATAACTATTCTTTAAATCTAATCCGGATTTGACAATTAAGTTGAGACATTATAGCTTGACAAGTATCTCCTTAAAACTTTTAAACTTAGCTCAATGGGTAAGTTACTTATGAGTCACTTTATAATGTCCAAGTGCTAAATCTATTTATGCAAGGTTCATGTGAGCACATTCAACAAAAATTTTGCACTCTTTTACATGCACAATTTTATTCATGCAAACCTTGTTTCATTCGAATTTTAGAACGTTTTGCCTTGATAGAGATAATATTAGCATTACATTGATTAAGGCTTTGGTGCCTTCCTAATATTGCTTTTGAAAATGCTTTGCTATTGTATATTGTTCCATAAAAATTATTTTTTTGGATATTTCTCTTCAATTGACCATTCTAAATGCTTTAAACCAAGTTATTACTGGTTTTCTTTAAAGGCTTTATGCACTTATCCTTTATACCTTTTGGTTGTACTCTTTGTGAGTTCTTTGTAATATCTATACAAACTTCTTCAATGTTGAGAAGCTTTTAATGGCTTCCTCTCTTCATAATATTTTATGAAGTTTTCAATAAATTATTTTCTTGTAACCTTAAGGAGCTTCAAATGGCTTCCTTGGTGCTAAAAATTATTTTTGAAAAGAAGATACAATGGCATCTTTATGTTCTTCTTAAGAAGCTTCTCGTGGCGTCCTTTTTACAAAATTTTATGGAGCTTTTAAGTACTTCATTTTCTTGCTTAAATTTATCTTTTGGAAGGGGATTTCTATCCTAAAATATTTCAGCAATTTTAAATAATTTTCTCATAGAATTTTGCTCTTCACAGTTATAATCGTATACATGGTACTTTTACACTTGGAACTTCTTATCTCAAACTTGAATTTTTATCAAACTGAGTGCACCTTGTATTTCTCTATGTCAAAGCTAGAGGAGGATTAGAAGGATAATGTTTTTCTTCCTTCTACCTTCTCTAATACCACATGTTATGAATTAAGTTTAGAATGAATTGCATTATAAAATTGAAAGGTATTTAAATACATAGGGTGTCTATTTTTGGTAAAACAATCTTGTAACTACTTCTATTCTATACCACATGCATAGTCCTTATGAAGGGTAGTTAGATCACATGCCCTATCACATGGACTATGATGGTGGTTATACCTTTTTCCTATAGTTAACCATACAAACTATATGTTGAGTGGTTACTCGATTTATAAGTACCTACTATGATGTATTAATTCCTAAAAATTACATAAAAGTGTGTTGTTGGGTTTTATTAACACTTTTAATGTATTTTTAAAATTTGTCATCACATAATGTAATGGTCTCAATATAGCCATTTCGGCTAATTATTTTATTATCTCACACTATAGATTTAGTTAGTTGGTCCTTGAGAATTAGGGTTAGGTTATTATTAATTTCATCTATAAATAAGAAGAATATTTTATTAGTTTAGATTATTGAATAATTTCAATTTAAGTCACCTCAATGTGCATAAGTGACTTTACCCTCTCCAAGTGGCAATGAGACTTTATCCCTTCTAAGTGGTTGTGGATTTGCTATTGCATTAATTTATTTTTGGATTTGATAATTACATATTTTTTGTGGTATTTGAATCTAAATTATTATTATTTGTATGTTGTTTAAATAATCAATAATTAAAGTATTATTACATATATTAAATATTTATATGGTCTGGGATCAAGTGATGCAAAGATTGAAGATTAAACCTTCTAAGGGCAACCAACTTAAATGGAATGTGAGTATTAGTAAGATGGATAGGACTAGAAATTGGCAACCTCCTCCTAAGGATTTTGAAAAAGTCAATACTGATGGAGCCTCTAGAGGGAACCCTGGAAAATCTAGGGTGGGAGGAATTGGTAGACTTTCAGATGGCTCCCTGGTTTTTACTTTTGTTGAGAATTTGGGTATTCTTTCCAATAACCTTGATGAGGGGTATGGTATCCTTAGAGGCCTTCGGGAGGCTACTAAGATTGGATGGGAAAAGGTGTTAGTTGAGTCTGACTCTCAACTTATGATTAATCTTTTGAAGACTCCTTCTAAGAATCATAAGGTGGATTGGAGAATAAAAAGAATTATTGAGAAAATTTAGTTAATCCAGATGGGATTTTTGAAAGTTGATTACAATCATGTGGTCAGAGATCAAAACAAGAGTTTTGATGCTTTAGCTAATTGGGCTTTGGAAAAAGGTGATCTTACTTGTTATGGCCACCCTCCTATTTGGTGGGCTTCTCAAATTAGGGAAGCTCTTCTTTCTATCATTTCTTTGGATGGCTCCAGTTCTGAAGGTACCTAGTTTCTTCTTGTTTTTTTTTGTTTCTCTTTGGTTCATTCAGTTGTTTTAGTTCCCTAGCTCATTCTATTCTTTATTTTGTTTCCTCTGTTGATTCTTGCATTAATAGTCTTTTGGTCTAGATAGGTCATTGTTTTGTTCATTTTTTTTTTCTTTTGTCTTCTTTGTTTTTTTGTTTAGTTTTTTAAGGTGGGTGGGTTCTTTTGTTTTGTTTTGTTTTTGTGTTCTTTGTGTTGTTTTTTGTTGTTCTTGTGTTTTTGTTATTATTATTATTATTTTTTATGTTTATTGTTATTGTTCTTGTGTTTTTTTCGTTCTTGTTCTTGGGTTTCTCTTTGTTTGTGTTATTTCATTTTTTTATGTGTGAGTGTTTTCTATGTTTTTTTTTTTTGTTTATTGTCTGTTGTTGGTTGTTTTTATTTTTATTTTATTTATTTTATTTTTTAGGTTTTGGTTGTGTTTATTTTTCATGTTTTTTTGGGTTATGTCTTTGTAGTGTTCTTTTGTTTTTGTCTTGTTTGTGTTTTGTTATGTGGTTCTTGTGTTTTTCTATGTGGTTTGTGTTGTGGTTTCTTTTATCTTATTGTGCGTGTTTGGTTGTGCTTTTGGTTTTGACACACTCAAGGAGTTTGTTTTTTATTTTATTTTATTATTTTTGTTGTTATTTTCTTTTTTTAATTTGGTTTTGTGTGTTTGTTTGCTCCTTGAGTATGTCAAAGGTGGTAGGCCAGGTTCGAGTCCTGGGCATTTTTTGTGAAATGGATACCCCTGCCTCCTTGGGTCTTACCCGAAAGTGGCATCCCTTTTGGGATGTTTTCCACAAAAAATATATATATATATATATATATATATATATATATATATATATTTTTTTTTATATATATATATATATATGGTCCTAACAAGAGGTATCAGAACACAATTTCGAAACCAGTTAAAATTAATGAAGATATTTGGTGTCTTAAATGTTAAGTTCTTTGTTTTCACAAAGAAATATAGGTTTTCAAAATATCTCTTCCAAAAAGGTACATTTGATTTCCCAAAATTAATTAGTTTTTTTTTAAATCACTATAACTCCCCTCCCTTCATTATATTATTATTTTAATTATAAAATATAGAGAGCAAGTGTGCCTTTTTATTTGTCTTATGTTATTCTTACCTATTATTTTTCGAAATTAGTTAGTTTTTTATTATTCAGTACTCTCCTCCCTACTTTATATTAATAATTTAATTTAATTTAATTATTAATAGAGAGCAAACATCCCTTTTCATTTATCTTTTTATCCTCTATATTTTTCAAAATTAATTAGGGTCATTTTTTTAATTATTTGGTGCAAATCCCTACTTTATATCAATAATTTAATTTAATTTAATTACTAATAAAGAAAGCAAGCATCTTTGTTGTCCCCTCTACATATCCATCATCTCACATTTCATTATTTTGAATTATTAAACACCCCTATCTTTCACATTTTTTTTTATTAAACACCCACATTCACTTTCATTTCACATTTCTTTTTGAATTATTAAACATAGGGATAGATGGATAGATTATTACTTATATCTATCTCATATGACCTATGGCCTCATGGATGTTAAAAACTACTACTTTACCTTTTTGTATTTAAATTGATAATATGGGTTGAAATCAATTGTACTTAAGTGAATTGCATTTATATAATTTTACATTAAATATATAATTAAATTCTATATAAATCTTACATATATTCTCTATATTTATATTTTAAATATAAATAAAATTAATTTAATTTTAAAAATAATTTAAAATTTATTTTAGCATTGTTTGTGGTAAATATTTCAAGGGCATAAAGTTTCCATCAATTAATTGGTCGAGGGAAGTCCCTACGAATGGATAAACTCAAGGATAGTATTAAGGGTTGGTAGTTGTTGTGGTCTAATGGTGGTTTGGATTGAGGGACAAATCAATGGTCTATGGATGAGTGTTGCAACCCTTTTGACCTTTGGATAAGGCCCAAGAGTCATCTCGGATATGTTTTTGGAGTTAGGATGGTAGTCTAGAATTAGTTGAAAATGTTTGAAAACTAATGGAAATAACCTAAAATTTTATAGCCCTATAAGAAGAGGTTTTGAACAATAGGACTGGTGCTACCAGTTGAAAAGTGCAAAAGTGTTTGGACCCTTTCAAAAACATAGCTTTTACCTTAATTAAAACAAATTGTTTTAATTTTTTAAATGTTTATTTATTTTATTAAACTAGTTAAAATATAAACTTAATAATATAGATTAAATAATTAATTTATATACTTTTAATTTACCAAAAATAAGAAAATTTGTATATATCAAGGGAAAACTAGGGCATCAATTGGGTAGACAAAGTACTTTCTAGTTGTTGTGGAATCAGAGATGAGATTGTAGCCCTAGGAGGGCCCAATGGGGAAAATTCCAAATCCCCTCTTAGATATACAAATTATGTTTGTAGATTTATTTAAAGAAAAATATCCAATAGAAATTGAAGAAGCACAAAAAATTGCATTAAAAAAGCTCTTTATGGTTACTAGAAAAAAATATCAAGGCCAAAAATTATCATTGAGTAGAATATAGTAGAAAAATAGTTTGATATAGAGCCAATCATGACTTGATCTATAAATTCATGAGTATTTGCCCTACCTTGAATATTTTGCATTCATAGGTTCAAAAAAACTAGGAGCTTCTTGATGAGTATTCCTTTGTGGTTTATTAGTAACAAATGTTTTAATGTTATTTTTTCTTCAATTACCGATAGAAATAGAGCCTTTGAATAAAAAAAGGAATCATGGTCTAATAAGATTATTTGTTCAACCTTGGAGAGTGGGATTTGATCCTTGAATTGAACCCACTATTATCCTAGTTTGGATCTATTTGTATGCACTCCCAATGGAGTTCTAGAGTGAGTAGGTATTAGAAATCATCAATAATTTCTTTGGAAGATATTTGGGTGTTTCTAGAGACACAATGAATGGAAATATGATTGTTTATTATAGATTATGTGTGGAAATGAATTCCATCTAGCCTTTGTTAGTAGAGGTGGAACTTGAACTTGCAATGCTATCTTCGATTAACTAACTAGATTATAAGGTACTATCCTTTAGATGCATATTTTACCATAAATATGGACATATGGCTCGGCCTGTCCCAAAAAATATGATCACAAAAATGGGGGCTCCTCTAAAAAAGTAAAATCTTCCTAAGAAGGGTATGTTTGTAGTCAATAAAGAAACAATAAACATTTCTTACGAAGGAGAAGCACAAGAATATGGTTTTGAATAGCCCAAAAGAAGGATAAGGTAAAAAAAAAAAAATGCTAAAGAGAAAACCCAACCCAAGACCTCAAATAGGTATGATATCTTCAAGACATTGGTGGATAAAGAAGAAGAATAACTTATGGAAGGAGTGTATGGGAATAATAAAAATAATATCATCCATGTTCAAGCCCCTATTTTGGCTTCTACCCTATATGATGTGGAATTACATCGAACTACGTTTATATTATTTAGGAGTGTTTAAATAATATAAAATACATAACAATAATGCAACTATTAGCTAATTTGAGCTAAAAAATTAGCTAACAAACTAAAAATAATCCAATGTGAGCTTAACAAGAAGTCTCACATGAATAATATGTCCTCATCATTCCTCCCAACCATAGAAGCATTTGACTCCAATATTTGTGGGAGTGAATCATGAGAGTGTACAAGTGACCGAGCTGAAGTTGAAGCTGATGTGGAAGTTGTGGTTGATGTAGTTTTTCCTAAAGAACTGTTGTAGGTCTTGCTAATGAAGATATGAACTAAGATGAAAAGCTAAAATCCATGAAGAGACAAGCTACTAGGGGCAAAGACAACTCCAATGTATGGAGTACCCATGTGATATCCATGATCACATAAAGAGGGCCATGGTCTAAATAAGAGACAACGACAACTCCCAAATTGGAGTACCCAAATTCCCATGATGGAATATCAAGAGGGCCATGGTCATGAGAAATTCTACTTCCAAAAGTCTCGAAGGATGAAAGTGGATTTAAGGAGTGTCGGGTTCAATCGAAAATGCACTCCATTTTACAACACTTTGTTCTTTGAAAAAAGGTTTCAACGACCTAAACTTAGGAGAAGCATATATCAAAATAGACCTTTACAAAATATCAAAATTATAAGCCTATTGGAACTGGATCGAAAAGGACTTTCCAATGACTATATGTAAGCTTATACTTGCAAATATATTCAGCCTCAAAACCTGTGTAAAACAATGAACTCTCTGGCAACAAAAGGTACAAATCCTCCAAGTGTCCTTATGGTAATCTTCCCATCTTACCGGATTGCATGGATAACCAGTCACTACAACCGCCAAGTGTTATAGAGGAGATTACTACTTACGAGGTTCACTTGTATTGAGGAGTGTTGGGTACCATTGATCATGCACTCCAAATTAAAAATCCATGAGGACAAAAGCTTACAAAGCTTACAAATGGCTTTGAGCCAAAAATAAAGTCCATAGTAGGACTAAATGCACCTTAATTGTGGAAGAAATCAATTATTAAAAATAATTAATTTAAAATATGCATTATAAAATGAAATTAATGAAATAAAATTGAACTTTTTTTTTATTTGTGGAAAACATCCCAAAAGGGATGTCACTTTCGGATAAGACACAAGGAGGCTGATGAGGCCTGAATAAGCCTCATTTATAGCATGTTTTAAATAGTTAAAACTGCCTAAAACTCTTGTGAATTATCTTATATGCTAGTTAAGTTGATTTAATATGCTCTGTATTAACTCGTTTGCATGATTGCGGTGTTAAGGACATTATATTATGATTTTTAACGAGTTCTTGTATAGTTTTATGTTATATTTTCATGCTTAGGTTGACGACAGCATTTCAGGTAGTCTTATTTTGATGATCATTAAGCATTAGTTTCTCTAAATTCAGCAAATAGTACAAAGACTTATTACATGTGTATAGAAAACTGGTTTTTCCATATAAATTCCAACAAGCTACCAATGAATGGCAAGGCATGGAATTCACATCCAAGGAAGAATGAAGACTATTGCAATCTGATCCTAAGATCTAATACACCTAAGAAATACAGCCAAAACTATTTGGAGTCAACACAGTTGGTCATTCTAAAGATCTTCGGAATGAACACAGTGTCTTCGGAATGAACAAATATCTTCGAAATGAGAAAACACAGTGTCTTTGGAATGAGCAGATCTTCGAAATGAAAATTGCAGTATCTTTGGAATGAGTGGATCTTCGGAATGAGAATTGCAGTATCTTCGGAATGAGCGGATCTTCGGAATGAGAATTGCAGTATCTTTGGAATGAGCGGATCTTCGAAATGAGAATTGCAGTATCTTCGGAATGAGCCACTTATCTTCGGAATGAAAACCAAATGTACTTTTTGACTTTTTGACTAAATTTTGGAGGTGGAAAAGGGGATAAGAACGTTGATAAAGTTAAGGGAAAATATCTCCCATCTAACTTTGCCGTCCTTGCCATCCAAAACCACCATTTATGGAAAAGATCAAATTGATCCTCTTCTAGGATAAATCCAAGAAATTCTGCAGGATATCAGGAACAACATATTTTATGTTTGTAATTAGATTTTAGGCATCTATAAAAGATAGCTCCCGTAAATGTTGAGCTATTAGAAGGAAGAATATTAGATATTAGAAATATTAGATTAGAGATTAGACATATTAGAGATAATAGACCTGTAACAGATTGTAGATCTGTAGCAGATTTCAGCATAATTGTAATTATGTTTCTGAAGCAATAAAAGTGCAGTTTTCATTTCATTTATTTTGTTATGTCTGAGTGTGAGTAAGACTTAGAGAAGAAATTATACCTTCTTCTGGAAAAGGAGGCCGACCACTTTCAAATCTAGGAGGACTAACAGACAGGTTTTCAGTCCTGATTTTGCTGCTGCAGAATAAGTAGTGGAACTTGTCAATTTCAGCATTTTGTGGTATTTGATTTATGTTTTAGTTTTTATCCATCTATTTTACATTTGTGATGCAATCAGCAATAGATATAATCAGTTTCTTTATTTTTCAATAATTTTCCAATTCCTCGCAATTTACATTTCTAGCAATTTACAAGTTTTCTATAATTTCCTGCATTCTTGTTTTTCTTTGTCAAACAACACCTGAGAAGATTGATGACCTTCTGTTTTAGAGTATTGACAGAATTTGATTACTTGTTTTATCTCATCATTGCAAAAGTAAATAGGTTTCTCATTTAGCAACTATAATTAGGATTTTCCTTTTGCAAATCAATTAAGTCTCAATTTAGCAATTGTAATTAGGACTTTATTTCTACAAACAACAATTAGTTTTTCATTCTTGCAAATAGATTAAAGTTAAATTTATGCAAATTAGGGGTAGAAGTGACACAAAACCCCCACACAATCAATTTCATCAATAAGACCTGCTGCTTCCAAATGAACTGAACTACAACCCTCCTTGAACTTTCTATCGTAGACAGCCTTGGACACCACCCTGGATTGATAAGATCTTTGAGATTTAATGATGGTATAACGATTACTCATCATTTTGGTGTCGTTGCCGGGGAACACGGTGTTGTTAGAAAGTGAAAATCAATCCAATAATTATTAAATATGCTAAGTTGTGAATTTTAGAGTAAAATCTGAATGTAATGACTGGTATAAGTAATTGTTATTGGTAAATTGTATTTCAGTCCATTTAGGAAATAAGCAAGAAACCACAAGAAGAAAAATTTCACAAGAGGTTGAAATTATGTCAAAAATGTCTAAATTTTTTATTTCCAAAAATTTTGGAATTTTCAAAGAATCCCAATCATCCACTTCCATCACTGCAAGATCCTTTGAGAAATCATTACAAGGAGGAAAATTAAGTAGTTCAACACCATTTTCTCTTGAAAAATCCATACAATCAGGAAAATTTGATAATATTTATAATTGTTTTTAGGAACCTACAATGCAAGGTTCACAAGAGAATCAAGGTAGAGCCAACAATGTGCTCCACCCTAGTGCAACTAGTGCACCTGCCAGAACTTTTCAAAATCCCATCCAACTAGATCTTAATCAAAATGCTCCAATGAAGGTCATTTCACCTGCAGTATTACCAAATTTCAAGGGAGTTACATCCGAAGATCCTGATATATTTTTGTTTGAGTTTAAAATTGTATGTCAAGCTCATGATTACACTAATGACAATCAAAAGCTCAAACTATTTCCTTCCACTCTTAAAGAGTTAGCTCTACGATGGTTTATCACCTTAGCACCTGACTCAATTAGAATTTGGGATGAGATGGAAAACATATTCTTGGAGAGATACCAAGAATATTGTCAAGTCAAAAATCAAAATGATGAAATTCTTACAATGAAACAAGAGGAAAATGAAATCTTAGAAGATTATATAGACAGATTTTCTTTTGTTCATAAGAGATGTGGAAGTGTTGAACCTGAAATTTGCAAAGTCATATTCTTAAGGGGACTACAAGATGAATCTAGGGATGCATTGGATATCTTGGGAAGAGGAGATACAAATGCACTTAAATTTGAGGAAATTATTAAACTCTATAAAAATTACTCTCATTCAAGGCATAGAAAACATAGAATTGGTAATGAAAAACATGATTTGAAAGAATCCATGAAAGAGGCTGATATTTTAGTACATGATAAAACATTAGATGAAAAAAATGAATCTACTGAATCTTCAGCCATCTATTGTTCAGAATGTAAAAAGCAACACTCTCTTCATGATTGTCCTTTGAAAAAAATATTTATACCTGCTACATGTAGCATTTTTCAATTAGGACACCCCACAGATCAGTGTAGTTTATTGCCAAAACTTAAAAGTGTCTTTGAAAAATAGTCTCAACCTATGAAAAAAACCAATTTTGTAGGACAAGGACAAGGGAATAATTTTCATAAATTTCCATATCAGAATGCTTCTCAATTTCCTGCACATTGGGGAAATAATCCTTAGTATATGCCATGGTCTGCTTCAGGTCCACTTCAACAATGTTGGAGTCAACCACCATGGGCATACTCCCAAAAATGTTGGAGTCAACCACCATGGGCATACTCCCAAGCATGGTCTCAACATGGATGGATGCAACAACAATGGAATCAACAACATCCACCATGGTTGCAGCCAAAATTACAGGGATATCAATGGGTACAACATCAAAATCAATACAAAGGGCAGCAACATTGTCAAAAACAAAAATCAAATTTGTTGCCTAATCATATCCATAATTTATATCATGGAAAACAACAACAACAATTAAAACAACCTTTGTTTTCAACTCAACCTGTGGTAAGTCCAAATCATGTTAAACAGGTAACCCCTGTCTCTATGGTTGAATCATAAAATACAACCCAAATAAATGTTAGTGACTGTGTTAAAACTCAGTTGTGTTCGAGTGAACCAACGCTTGAACCTATTCCACTTATCAGTGTAGAAAGTGAAGTTAAAAAGAATGAACATGAAAACAAATCTACACTAAAACAACATCAAGAAGAACAAGATACCTCATCAAATAAAGTATCATATTTTGAATAGTCTAAGTTATCAAAAACAACATCTTCACAATCAGATTTGATAAAGGAATTAGAACATTTAACTGTTACAATCCCTTTACCTCAAGTTGTATCAATCATTAATAGGATTGTTCAAGAAATGTGTTTTAAAAAACCAAGAAACAAGAAGAAAGTATATCCTAAAACCATACAAAAAGGTGGAAAATTAGTTAACTTGCTTTCAGGTAAACTTATTACACCTAAGTATGATTGTACAGAAAGCCCACAGTTGCGTAGAACACATAAGGAAAATGAAAAGAATACTTTAGTTTTTACCTCCATTGGTGTAAATAAAAATGTTTCTCCAAGAACCAATTCAAATAAGCCTAGTACAAAACAAACTGAAACACAGCCAAAACAACCTTTGAACAACAATAGTTGGTTGACTAAAAACTAGGGAGCAAATTTGTTTGATATATTGGTGCAACATCCTAATGCTTTACTAACATTTTATGCATCTTTAGCAGTAGGCATTGAGTTGTTGCAGGTACAAAAAAATCAAATTTTGCAGTTGAATGCATTTGATGAACTTTGGTTGGAAGAACTTCACCAATTAGATTTCACTCAACAAAAATGGAAAATGTGGCATGATGATCACATTAAGAGAAACAAGGATGAACCAGGGGAGTTTGAGAATGAAGTTGTTCAACTTTCTTTAGTTGATGATTTAAGGAGGATATTAGTGGTGAATGGACATCTTTTATAGTTGTACCATAAACCACTAACAAAGGTGGATTTTGCTCGGTATTTCACACAGTTACATTTGACAGAAGAGGCTTCTTCTTCTGATGAATATTCCAAATGATCATATCTTTGAATCTTAAAAGAAAAAAA
This sequence comes from Wollemia nobilis, assembly GCA_028583015.1. Taxonomy (NCBI): domain Eukaryota; kingdom Viridiplantae; phylum Streptophyta; class Pinopsida; order Araucariales; family Araucariaceae; genus Wollemia; species Wollemia nobilis. The sequence continues at coordinate 3,760 of JAQPPZ010005374.1, read as the reverse complement.
AAAAAAAATAGAAAATAAAAAGATGAATAAATTCTGGCTGTGAATTCCTTCATGGGCATGATTTCAGGGAAGTCATGAATTCCTTCACAGGCACAATAAGAATCAAGAAAAAAAAGAGAAAAAAGGAGAGAAAAAAAAAAACCAAGAAAAAAAAAAAAAAAGAGAAAAAATGAATAGCTCAGCAGTGAAAACCTTTTCCTAAGGCGCTACTGAGTTGGTATGCATGAAAACCAGTTTTATGGCATGCATAAACTTGAAATTTCTGAGTCACCATTGTACAAATTCACCAACCGCACTTGTTTTTGAAGTGTTGCGAGAAGCCTCGATGAGAATATCAACGAAGCAATCATCTTTCAAAACTTGCATTAACTTGTTTTAACCAGGTATATATGTTTCTTGCACTTTTCTCATTGTAAATATTTGATATATAGTATATGACAATTAACCATTAGTATAAAAGTGTTCATAAGAGTTGGCATAAACAAAACATGCTTGGAGAAAGAGAAAAATGTTGGTTTTTGCTATGTCTTCAGAATGACTGTTGTATCTTCAAATAACCATGGTATCTTCAGAATGAAGCTTTGTCTTCGGAATGAAGGTGTGTCTTCGGAATGAAGGTTTGTCTTCAGAATGAAGGTTTGTCTTCGGAATGAAGGTGTGTCTTCAGAATGAAGGTTTATCTTCGGAATGAGGTTATCTTCAAATTAAATGCCCAGCTTAGTCTTTAGAATGAAACATAATATTTGGAATGAAGATTTAACAAACATGCCACCACCATTCATTGATAATAACCACTCATGTGGGAAAATTTGCATGCAGAATGGACAAGCTAAAAATAGTAAAGAAAATTTGATGGCAAGGATGTCCAATGATTGATGGCCAGGTGTTCAGAGCATAGAATAAGGAAGTGTGCCATATTTTCTTTCTAAAGACATATTTTCTAATGATTACAAGAAAAAAAAAATATTCTTTCTGAAGAAGAACAAGAGCAAACCCTGTAGCAACTAGAAATCAATGACCTAACAGATGCTGTAGATGTTGTTGCAGAAGAAGAAACAGCTATTGCAGAGGCTGTTGCAGAAGAAGAAATAGTTGCTGCAGAGGCTATTGCAGAAGAAGAAATAGGAACTACTACAAAGGCTATTGCAAAAAAAAAAAAAATGCACCCAACAGCAGCAACAAAACCATCAAACTCACAGACTAAGAAAAGAGGGTCTGAAACTGACAACAAAAAATAAAATAGAAGAGGGTTCATTTTTCTAAAGATGTTATTTATCTATCAAAATATAAGAGTGAAGTTCACAATGAAGAGCTTGAAGCTATCCCTACAGCCCCTGTTACCACAAGAAAATAGGTCAAGAAGAGAAAATATACATTAAGGACTAGGAGGTCTGCAAGACTCCAACAAAAAGAGCAAATTATTGAAGAAGAGACCAGACAGGATAGCCCTGATGTCATAGAAGTGCAACGAGCAACTGAGAATTTTGATGTAATCATAGATAATATCATGGAACCTCCTGTACAGGAGTAGGGGTCTGAAGTAGAGGATGAGATCATTGTTGAGCAGCAGAAGCGTAGTTGATTTGTCAGTATTAGATTTTGAGTCAAACAAAGAAGAGGAGGTGGACATCACAAAACAACTAAGAGCAGCCAAGAGTGTTATAAAAATACAAATGAGATGGATTGAGGAAAGAAAAGATGTTATTGAAAACATGAAAAGAAAATTAGAGAATTACAGCAGAAAGTGGAGAAACTAAAAAGCAGGCTGTCACAAGTTGATGAACAATCAACTACATCAGCATTACTCTGGTTCCCTCCTATTTTGAAGAGTATTCCCAACCAGATGATCAGTTTGAAGAATGACTCAAAAATATTCATGAGAAATTACATAGGCACTAAATTGTTCTATGAAACATGGAATATGAGTATGGACATTTGTGACTCCATAGCCCACTGTAATGCATGAGGGCATGCATTAATATAAGTTGGGGGGAAATGATGAGGCCTGAATAAACCTCATTTATAGTATGTTTTAAATAGTTAAAACTGCCTAAAACTGCCTAAAACTCTTGTGAATTATCTTATATGCTAGTTAAGTTGATTTAATATGCTCTTATTAACTTGTTTGCATGATTGCGGTGTTAAGGACATTATATTCTGATTTTTAACAGTTCTTGTATAGTTTTATGTTATATTTTCATGCTTAGGTTGACAACAACATTTAAGTAGTCTTATTTTGATGATCATTAAGCATTAGTTTCTCTAAATTCAGCAAATAGTACAAAGACTTATTACTATGCAGTAGAAAACTGGTTTTTCCACATAAATTTCAGCAAGCTACCAATGAATGGCAAGGCATGGAATTCACATCCAGGGAAGAATGAAGACTATTGCAATCTGATCCTGAGGTATAATACACCTGAGAAATGCAGCCAAAACCATTTGGAGTCAACACAGTTGGTCATTCTAAAGATCTTCGAAATGAACACAGTGTCTTCGAAATGAACAAATATCTTCGGAATGAGAAAACATAGTGTCTTCGGAATGAGCAGATCTTCGAAATGAAAATTGTAGTATCTTCGGAATGAGTAGATCTTCAAAATGAGAATTGCAGTATCTTCAAAATGAGAGGATCTTCGAAATGAGAATTGCAGTATCTTCGGAATGAGCGGATCTTCGGAATGAGAATTGCAGTATCTTCGGAATGAGCCACTTATCTTCGAAATGAAAATAGAATGTACTTTTTGACTTGTTGACTGACTTTTGGTGGTGGAAAAGGGGATAAGAAGGTTGATAAAGTTAAGGGAAAATATCTCCCATCTAACTTTGCCGTCCTTGCCATCCAAAGCCACCATTTATGGAAAAGATCAAATTGATCCTCTTCTAGGATAAATCCAAGAAATTCTGTAGGATATCAGGAACAACATATTTTATGTTTGTAATTAGATTTTAGGCATCTATAAAAGATAGCTCCCGTATAGGTTGAGCTATTAGAAGGAAGAATATTAGATATTAGAAATATTAGATTAGAGATTAGACATATTAGAGATAATAGACCTGTAACAGATTGCAGATTTCAGCATAATTGTAATTATGTTTTTGAAGCAATAAAAGTGCAGTTTTCATTTCATTTATTTTGTTATGTCTGAGTGTGAGTAAGACTTAGAGAAGAAATTATACCTTCTTCTGGAAAAGGAGGCCGGCCACTTTCAAATCTAGGAGAAGGTCCTGATTTTGCTGTAGCAGAATAAGTAGTGGAACTTGTCAATTTTAGCATTTTGTGGTATTTGATTTCTGTTTTAGTTTTTATCCATCTATTTTACATTTGTGATGTAATCAGCAATAGATATAATCAGTTTCTTTATTTTTCGGTAATTTTCCAATTCCTACAATTTACATTTCTAGCAATTTACAAGTTTTCTATAATTTCCTGCATTTTTGTTTTTGTTGTCAAACACTGCACGGGAACATTGACGACCTTGCGTTTCGAGTAATGACGGAAGTTGATTACTTGTTTTATCTCATCATTGCAAAAGTAAATAGGTTTCTCATTTAGCAACTGTAATTAGGATTTTCCTTTTGCAAATCAATTAAGTCTCAATTTAGCAATTGTAATTAGGACTTTATTTCTACAAACAATAATTAGTTTTTTATTCTTGCAAATAGATTAAAGTTAAATTTATGCAAATTAGGGGTAGAAGTGACACAAAACCCCCACACAATCAATTCCATCAATAAGACCTGTTGCTTCCAAATGAAC
>JAQPPZ010005373.1:0-34078 GCA_028583015.1 Wollemia nobilis | reverse complement strand
TAAAAGTTGTTGAAGATATAAGAGAAATACAAATATTTGGAAAATTTGATGCCAAAGCACTAATGTTGATAACATTTAGAATAACTAATTAAATAAAATCTTATTTAAGTGGAGCAGATTATTCTATAGAAGCATAGAATATTTTATGCAAAACATTTGAAGCAAAAAACATAGCTACTTCTCAATATTCAATCTCAATTACACTCCTTAAAAGTTAATAGTGGTGAAAGTATTGAACTATTTCTTCAAAAAGTAGCAGATATAAAAGTAAAGCTATTAACTCTAGGAGAGAAAGTAGAAGATAAATTTATCTCTCGAGTGATATTAAGAGAACTTCCTAAAAGCTACAAATATTTAGTCACATATTTGCAAGTTTTAAGAAAGGAAACTACATTTGATGATTTAGTCAATATTCTTCAAGAATATGAAGTAGAAAATTCAATCAAATATGAAATGACTAACAATTCCTTGGTATCAAAAGATAATACACAAGGTAATCTTGCTTCAACTTCAAAATATAGATCTAAATGGAATCCAAGATACTATCAAATATGTAAGAAAAGGGTCATAGCACAAATTTTTGTAGATACAATCAAAGAAATCAGTATCAAGGAAATTAGATGAATATGAATCAAAGTGGTCAAACAAACAAGTCAGTACAAAAAAGGCAATACCAATATCAATATAATACAACCCTAAATGACAACAATAATTTCAACCTTAACACTTTCAACATCAGTATCATTCTCAATATTAGTATGGTCATCATCAACAACCTCAATCACAATATAGAGAGGAAAATAAAAAAGGGAATTTAGCTCAAGAAATTCATGAAATTCAATAATTAGAAGATATTACTGAAGAAAATGAATTCAAATATCTCTTAGCAAAATTAATTATCAATAAAGATGTATTTTTCTCAAATAATTTTGAAGGTACTAATTTTACAGTTGCTAGAGAACATCAAGATACACGAAACATGATATGAACAAGATAAAAAAATACAATAAATAAGCATAAGAAGAAGAAGATCAAGAAAATTCAGAATAAATAAAAGAGAGAACAAAGCAAATCCAGGTTCTAGGATCACTTGAAGATTAAAGACAAATATAAAGGTCATGATTGAATATTAAAGTCTTCAATAACAAAATAATTTAATAGAGAGGTGTGTTGGAGTATATTAGTAAATGTACTCCCATGGTACCTTCATGGTACATTTATAAATAATATATTAGGGTTGAGTCATACTTTAGAGTGTGAGTTATATTTTCCCTTTTATGTAAGTGTAAATGTGCAGGAAATGCACAAGTGTCATGTAAAGTTGTAATCTGTAAGAAATACATAAGTGTCATGTAAAGTTGTAATGTGTATGAAATGCACAAGTGCTATGTGAGTTAGTGTGCAAGTGTAATTTTAGTCTATGTTTGCAAGTTTCTTGTATGTATGAGAGCAAATATGTAATGTAAATATGTACACAAGTATCTTATATTAGAGTGTGCACATTAAAAATGTGCAAAAATCATGTATAAGTGTGCATATATGATAGTGTAAAGTGCTCATCAAGTATGTAAGTGGCAAGTAGATAAGCCAAGAGTCATGAGACTTGGCATATGAAAAGGAATAGTCAAATATATAAAGAGTCACACTAATATGACTATATTATGGAGACAGTGCTCCATAGATCATATAAAACGATCATCATCAACTACAATTCATATATCTTGTAACAGAAAGAGGATTAATAAATCTTGTACATATTTTGAGAAATTAATTTTGTAAGTGGTATTACATATTAGTACATGTTGATTTAGGCTATTTACACTTATATTGTTGCATATTATTGAAAGTTAGTTCATATATTATAAGCCTTCCTTTACATATTAAATTGTTCATATTATTCTACTCTTATTATTATCTCGACCTTAATATATTGTGGCTATATTATATTCAATATTGTGATACATAACCTATGATATTTGTGGTAGTATTATGGCTTAAAATTCCATCATGATAGGGGTTAATATTATACACCATACTTCGATAAAAGTTTGAAACTTAAAGGGATTAGGGTTGTACACTATACTCTAGTATATAGGATATAGTTTATTTTTATTAGATGTTTATTTTAATGTAGTGCATCTAAACAAAATACTTGAAACCATGAGGTAAACTTGTAAAATATTTAAGGGCTTTATTAACACCTTCCACTCTTAGATATTTTAATTTTTTAAAAGTGTATAAAATTACTGATCTTATACATAGTATTTACTCTATGTTCAACCAATTATATATTCATGTTAAACTTATTTCCTCTTCAAGTGTATGGTATGTTGACTTTCGACATAGGCAAAACTAAATATATAAGTGGGTTAAATGAGTGAACCTAAAACTTGTATTTAGCAATAAATAAGTTTTTTAAAATTGTAGTTAGGAGTTAACTAGGAACTTGGATGGAATAAAATAAACTCTACAAAATGATAATATCCTTAATTATAAGGATGTATTTGTTGCTTCTTATCACATGCATGTGCATCACATTCAGATAGTGTAAGCTAGTAGCTTTTGATGGTTTTGTTGACAGGTGTAATATTAGGAATGATTGTTTAGGTGTCAAAATTAGTTGATATTATAGTGAATTGGTGATTGCGTAGGTGTCCTAGTATTTTGGTGGTGATTGATGAGTTTTGGTGGTAATTGATGAGGTGTCCAATCTAGATCCACTTTCATAGGTGATGAGTCATCTAAAAATTTCTATATATTCTCTTGTAAAGAGGGCAATGAAAAAAGCCTTCTAGGTAATGAGTCCTTGGAATAATATATTCACAGTGTGATGCTTTTCTTCCACAGTTTATATTTTGTTTTCTTCCCTTATATAAAAGTGTTGCATATTTTTTTCATGGTATCAGAGCCAGACCCCCATTTATTGTTCAGATCTGCATTGCATTATCTAGATGTGAAGAGAGATCCATTTTGTAGGTGACCTAGGAGCATTCCTTGGGTTCAAGGATCTCGTTTGAATCTGTGGAGTGGCGTCCCATGCTACAACATACAGCTGGTTTGGCATTGCTGGTGAAGGAGGGAAGGCATATTGGAAGCAGTGAGGGCAGTTGCCACAGCTTTCTTCTGTTACCATCCAATAAGATTTTGGGGCTTGTGTACATCTCCAAAGCAAGACATGGACATCAATTTTTAAACTTTGGTTAAATAATTATTTTTTAAAGTAAGAGGCTTTTATATTTTGTTTATAAGTGGAGAAAGCAGTTTTGTTTTTTTAAAGACACCAAAGCTTAAGCCCTTGGAGGCAATTGTAAAGATTTCGATTTGAAATTGAATCATTAAGAAGGCCAACATCAAGGCACAATAGTAAAGAGACCTCATTTTGTGTGTTGGTGCAGGGGTTTAGTTCTTCAAGCCTTCGTATTTGTGTGGAGTATTTCTTGTGCTTGTGGAGTTGTGTCTTCTTCCAGCTATGGCCTCATCATCTGAAAACTCAAATTTTATGGTCACTACAAAATTGGATGGTTCTAATTATGCAAATTGGAAATGTGAGATTGAGTTAATTCTACAAATGAAAGGATTATGGGAATTAGCAACAGAAAATAAACCTAAAGGTGCCCATGAGCATGCAAAATGGGATAAAATGGATATGAATGCCCGAGCAACTATTTTGTGGCAAATTAGTCCAACAATCAGGCCCCATGTTCAAGATCTCAAAACAACAAAAGAAGTGTGGGAGACTTTACAATCAATGTATGAGAGAACCAACAAATTAAAAGTTATGGACATTAAAAGGCAATTGACTCATCTAAAAATGAAGGAAGGTGATAGCATGAATGATCACATTGCACAATTGAAGAATTTAAGAAATCAACTTGCAATTATGAATGTGAAATATGAAGATTTAGAGATTATAGATTTTTTGATTGAAAGTCTTCCAAATGCGTATCATAATTTCATACACACATTAGAGCTAACAGGGCAATTTGATAATATAAAACTAGAAGATTTGTATGGGGCTTTGTTGAATGAAGAGGATAGACTTAAAAAGTCTACAGGTGAGTCTAGCAAGAGTTCACAAGCATTTATGGCTAGAGGCAAAAATAAGAATTTCAATCAAGGAAAGTCATTCCAAAATCAAGGAAATCAGCAAAGGAATAATCAAAGGCAATGGAATCAACAAAAGGATTATAATCAACAAAGGAACAATTTTCAGAAAGAACAAAAGGAATGGAGAAATCAAAGGGATAATACTAGAAGGCAAAAATACATCACATGTTACAATTGTGGAGAGGAAGGACATAAGAGTGATCAATGCCCTAAGAAATCATATGGAGGAGGACAAAGAAAATTTTATCAAAGAAGATAGTCAAATTTTGTTCAAGGAGAGGAAGAACACAATAAAAATATTTTGATAGCCTCATTTGTTGCTCAAGGAAGTTTAAATGACACATGGTATATTGATTCAAGGGCTAGCCAACACATGACTTACAACAAGAACTTCTATGATTCTTTGGAAGAAGTGAAAGGTGCAAGGATATTTCTTGGTGATGATACTTCACATCAAATTGAAGGAATAGGTTCAATTCCAATGAAAGGACATGATGGCAAGGAATTGAAAATAAAATATGTGAATCTTGTGCCTAAGTTAAGGAAAAATCTTCTCTCAGTAAGCCAAATAACTCAACATGGTTATAAGGTTGAGTTCTATTCAGATAGATGTTTGATAAAGAACATTAATGATGGATTCAAGGTTGTAGCTATAGGAGTTGCAAGTGATGGCATCTATAAATTCTTAGCATCTGTAGACAAGACGACTTACCTCACTACAGGTGACTCTACAAGTGAATTGTGGCATCAAAGGTTTGGTCATTTGAATTTGAATTATCAAAGTTTGGCTATGCTTTCAAATATGAACATAGTTGAAGGACTTCCTTGGATCAGGGTAAACACAAGTGTGTGTACAGGATGTATGGTTGGCAAACAACATAGAGAAAATTTTGAAAAATCAAATTGGAGGGCAAGTGAACCTCTTGAACTTGTCCATAGTGATTTATGTGGGCCTATGACTCCTCCATCAAAGGGAGGGGCTAAGTACATTTTAACATTCATTGATGATTTTTCAAGAAAGGTTTGGGTATACTTCCTCAAGCAAAAGGATGAAGTGTTTGGCAAATTTGAAATGTTTAAGGCATTTGTGGAAAATCAAAGTGGGCAAAGGATAAAGAGGATAAGAACAGATAATGGTGGAGAATATGTCAATAACAAATTCAAGGATTTTTGTGAGCATCATGGGATTAAGAGAGAAATGACCAACAAGTATACTCCCCAACAAAATGGTGTTGCTAAAAGGAAGAATAGGACCTTGGTGGAGATGGGTCGATGCATGCTACAATCCAAGGATCTTCCTTTGTTTCTTTGGGGTGAGGTAGTCAATACAGTAGCTCATGTTTTAAATAGATCACCTACAACTTGTTTGAAGAACATCACTCTAGAGGAAGCATGGAGCGGCAAGAAGCCCAATGTTAAGTATTTCAGAATCTTTGGATGTGAAGCATTTGCTCACATACCTGATGAGGTTAGAGAAAAGAAATTTGATAAGAAAAGTGTTAAGTGCATCTTTGTTGGTTATGATGATCAGAAGAAAGGATACAGGTTGTATGATCCTAGTGTGGAGGATGTGTTCACAAGTAGGGATGTCAAGTTCAATGAAGGGTTTGAGGATAGGATGCAATACTCTCCCACTCCTATCCCACAAGTGGACATAAATGATGATGTACCACATAGTACCTTTGAAATTGGTGAAAGTTCAAAGGCAACTTCTAGTGAAGATGAAGAATCAAGTCCTCCTAGGAAGACCAAGAGTCTTCAAGAAATATATCAAAGGACTCAACAAGTTAATTATGCCCTAATGACCACAATTATGAAGACTAATGATCCTCAAACTTATGAGGAGGCTAAGGGAAAACCTAAGTGGGAACGAGCTATGCAAAATGAAAATGACTCTTTAATGAAAAATAGAACTTGGGAATTGGTAGAGTTACCTAAAGGGAAGAATGTGGTCAAAAATAAGTGGGTGTATAAGACTAAGTTCAAGTCTGATGGAAACATTGAAAAATATAAGGCAAGATTAGTGGCTAAAGGGTATTCACAAAAGGAAGGGATTGATTACACAGAAACCTTTGCTCCAATGGCCAAGATCAGTACTGTCAAGACTATTATAGCTTTAGCAGCTCATTTCAAATGGTCTCTTCACCAAATGGATGTTAAAAATACCTTTTTGAATGGAGAACTTGATGAAGAAATATACATGACTCAACCTCAGGGATTTGAGCATTTAGGACAGAAACACTTAGTTTGCAAGTTGAGGAAATCTCTCTATGGCTTGAAGCAAGCTCCAAGGTCTTGGTATGCTAAGATTGATGAGTACTTTAAGGCACAAGGATTTCATAATAGTCCCCATGATCCCAACTTGTATGTGAAGAACATTGATGGAGATGGCATACTTATTATTGTGCTCTATGTTGATGATCTTATCATCACAGGTGATAGATTGGACAAAATCAATGAAACAAAGATAAATTTGAGATGACAGACCTTGGTTTTCTACATTATTTTCTTGGAATTCAGGTGTGGCAAAAATATGATGGCATTTATCTCTCTCAAACCAAGTATGCTACAGACTTGTTGAGTAGGTTTAGGATGGAAAATTGTAAGAGTTTTTCTACTCCACTTTCTCTCAGATTGAAGTTAACCAAGGATATGGAAGGTGATGATGTTGATCCTACCTTGTACAAGCAACTTGTTGGAAGCCTTGTGTACTTGACTCACACTCAGCCAGATATCTCTTTTGCAGTAGGTGTGGTTTCTAGGTTTTTGAGTTCTCCTAAGGTTCCACATTGGAGGGCAGCAAAGAGAATATTGAGATATGTGCAAGGGACTTTGACTATGGGTATTTACTATTCCTCCTTTGGAGACTTGACACTTGCAGGGTATTCTAATTCAGATTGGGCAGGTTGTGTAGATGACAGAAAGTCTACCACAGGATATGTTTCCTTCCTTGATTCTGGTCTAGTTTCATGGCGTAGTAAGAAGCAGTCTACTATTGCCTTATCAACTACAGAGGCTGAATATGTAGCAGCAAATGAGGCAGCTAAAGAAGTTACTTGGTTATGGTTTATTCTTTCAGTACTCCAACAACATCCAACAAGACCTTCTTTACTCTATTGTGACAATCAAAGTGCCATTCAACTTTCCAAAAATCTAGTGTTCCATGCCCACACGAAGCATATTGTGGTATACCACCATTACATCAAACAACTCATCCAGCAACAGGTGATCCATCTCCAGTATTGCAAGACAAAGGACCAACTAGCTGATATTTTCACCAAGGCCTTATGTGCAACCAAGTTTGTACATCTTAGAGGTCTCTTAGGCTTGAGAGAGGTCACATAAGTTTTTGGTGTTGACATTCAAGGGGGAAATGTTGTGAATGTCCAACCCCCATTTTTGTATTGAGTCTTGTAACCCCTAACATTAAGGGGGGATGTTGACAGGTGTAATGTTAGGTGTGATTGCTTAGGTGTCACAATGAGTTGATATCATAGTGAGTTGGTGATTGCTTAGGTGTCCCAGTGTTTTGGTGGTGATTGATGAGGTGTCCCAGTTTATTGTCAATCTAGATCCACTTTCATAGGTGATGAGTCATCTAAAGATTCCATAGATGTTGATAGGTATAATGTTATGTGTGATTGTTTAGGTCCCACAATGAGTTGATATTATAGTGATTTATTGATTGCTTAGGTGTCCCGATATTTAAATAGTGATTCATTAGGTGGGGAATGTTTTTTTTTGGTAGATAAGATACTATAGCATTAATACCGGGTTTTACAAGTTGACTCAAAACCTTTTACAAAAATCAGCCCAGGGTTGTTGATGAATATGTCCTAAGGATCCTATATATGTAAAATCTACATGCCACCAAAGCCATTACATCCGATAAGGCACATAGCCTGTTATAAAAAAGAAACTTCTCATACAACATTTTGGGTATACCCCGAGAAAACACACCTGCATCATAATTACAAAAAAAAAAAATAGACACAAATCCCTTCCTTGATACAGTTGAGAAACAAAAAACTGTAGATACACATAGCAAAGTACTAAAAAAAACTTCAACAAGCTCTGTATTGACAGTTACTCTTAATAATTCTTTGATAATTACTTTTTTTTCTCTATATGACATGCTTTCATAGATACTGAGCCATCTAAAAAAATTATATATAAAAACAAAAAAATTCCCCACTAATAACTTAACAAAATAATATATTAACTTTCTAATAATTTTCTTCGGCCACTAATTGTTTGCTTTCTTCCCTTACACAAAAGTGTTGCCTATTTTTCTTTTCAATCCTTCCGTAAGTCGAAGCAAATTAACTGCGATGGAAATTTAAAGTCACTTTTTATTGTACAACGACAGTTGTGTCACGCTTTTGACTCAAAAGAAAAATAAAAATATAGTAGACTTTTCGATCTTTGGAAATCATTACATATGCATATTAGAATTAGTCGGACGAGAGCAATTACTGGAAATTGGATTCAATGTTGGCGCAGTGAGACTATTATTTATGTTTCTAGAGGATGCTGGAAAGGTGATAAAGTAAATAGCATTACAGTAGCTCTTCGTCATTTTGAGTTGGGCCTTTACTAATATCATCCACTGTAAAATAATCTAAACACATTTTTTCTTCGAGTTCTTTGCTCCAGAAGCGCTGATAGTATTCTTCGTAGGTAAATCTTCTGTATCGAGGAGGATTGTCACTATTAATCAAGGGAGGAGCAGGTTCAATTACTGCTTTCGGCGAGGGGCAGTAAAATGTGGGAACGGAGATCCGTGCTTGGGATGCGTTCACTACTGCACGGTGAATTCCGCTTTTGTATATACCATTGCTCAAAACCTACAACGCGTTACACCCATTGTAAATCCATTCATCTCAAAATTAATTAACTTCGAAGTATAAGATGAAGTAGTGCAACTGCGAACAGAGGTAAATATATTATATCACAATCATGATATTAATTATATACCTGTAACTGGTCCCCAACGTTGACTACGAAAGCATTTGGTATTGGCTCGACTGCAGCCCATCGTCCATTCTTAAGCACTTGTAATCCTGAGACGTGGCCTTGGAGAAGAACCGTCAACGCATTCGGATCTGAATGACTCGGTAAACCAAAGGTGAGGTCAGGATTGGGGCAGCGAGGATAATAATTTATGACCATGTGTTGTGCGTGTTTTCCCAGAGCTTTGTCGAGGAAGTCCGGTTCAAGCCCGAGGCTCTCCGATAAGGCACCTAGCAACCGCAGAACAAGCTCTCTTACCTCTATGCAGTACTTTCCAACAACTTCTCTGTGTGCACATAAAGCCAAGCTATTTACAGCTATGCACAGAAGCTAGCTTATGTCAACTAAACAGTTTAAAGCATAAATTATGATATATACGCACCGGTAAGAAGGTGGTTCTGAAGGCCAGGCTTCTATATATTCTTCCAATGGATAACAATGGTGCCTCAAGTAGTCTCTCCAGTTATAGACGTTCTCCTTCTGAACGTTGAAGCTAGTTGACAAGCGTACGACACGAGAAGGGTCGTTGGAATAGAATTGCTCCGTGTATTCCACAGGCATGCTAAAGAATTCCTTTGCAACTTGAAGCATGTTGTTTATAACCGTCTCTGGAACTCCATGGTGTACAATCTGAGCACACAAATCACATATTCTAGGTATTGTAAAACTAGAAAAAGACAGTGAACAGTGGATTGGACTTTGGTATAGTTAGTATTTGTGGATTTTTCTGAGAAAAAAACTTTGTAAAATAACGATTTACCTTGCCTATATCAGACCAGGTGGCTGTTATGAAAAACCAAAGAAAATTCAAGGGCACATACCTACCCCCACCCAACTATGATGAAGACGGTTGCTTTTTAAATATGAAATTGCATAATATGATCCGTATTCCACCCATATAATTTATTTCATGGAAAAGTTGGGGAAAAGAGGTAGTTGTCTAAAGTCAAACCAACTAGGTGAAAGAGAATAACTGTTGCAAAAAAAATAGATGATTTACTTGAGAGACTTGACCGCACCTGAAAAAATCCATCTTCTTGACAAGCGCTTCGGATCTTCTGAATCACCGACTGTCTGTGTGGACCTTTAAGTTCACTGAGATCAATCACAGCTACAGAGTCACATAAAGCAACCTCGTCCAACCTCGGCCTCTTGCTTGGGGGTCTGACGTAATCCTCTGGAATTTGGAGAAATCCTGACTCCGACCAGAGATGAGTCTCGAGTGATCAAGGGAAATTGCCTTCTGGGTTGACGAGAGTTTTGCCATGACGTTTGCTTCCAATTGTTTGGGAGACGACTCCCTTGCGCGCTTAACCATTGTACACAGCAAGTGATGGTTTAAGGCACGGCAATACGACCAAGGATTTATAGAATCTGACTCGTGAGCACTAGCAGCGTAATGAGCTAGGGTTTGCTAGCTGTGCTTGTGTCCTCCTCTAAAATATGTCGGCGGCACTCTCTGTGGTCGAAGCCTCGTGAGTGTACCCCACTGCGACGCGTTTGTACAGAGAACTATAATTTATGCAGATGTTGCAAATTTCCACAACTGTCATCCACACACGTCATATTTGTCTTGCTTGATTTAATCACCGACGCACAAGTTGTACACCTACAAGTTGTGCACGAACGTAATCTCATATTCTCCTTGCACGTCACCCTAGTGATGCACTAATGACGACTTTAATTACTTCCACTGTGCGGTGTCTGCAGAAATCATTGGATATTGATTTTATTAACTTTAGTTAGTTTCAAGGTATTTTATTAGGTTAGGATCAACATACAAATACTTGAAGGTTATCATTTAGCTTATCTTTTTTAAATATTTATAAATATTTTAAATTTTTGTATGTATAAGACAACCAACTTATAAACACTGACATCTACTATCTAACTTATCCATTGATGTTACTATCTAATTTAAATATCTGTAAATATTTTGAATTTCTGTATGTATAAGACAACCAACTTACAAACACTTGACACTTAGTATCTTAACTTATCTACTGACGTTGCTATCTAATTTATTCCTTTTAAAATGTCTGCAAATATTTTGAATCTCTGTATGTATAAAACAACTGACTTACAAACACTTAACACCCACTATCTAACTTATCTATTAAGTTACTAAGTTACTATCTAACTTATTTTTTTTGAAATGTCTGCAGATATCTTGAATCTCTCTGCGCATAAAAAAAACCAAGGAAATGTACAATCTAACTTATCCTTTTCAGATTTCTGCAGATATTTTGAAACTTTCAATTCACTGTGCTCCGTTTGGCTTCTAGTGTCGGTAAAGCCACTGATGAGTTCAATGCTTACGTAATATGAGGGCATAAAATCTTTAGTACGGCAAAAGAGGATCCATCGACACGCAAATAGAGAGGGGCATAGGCACGGGCCACAATGTTTAAGGTCGGTTCCTAACCACACTAGCAGTGCTGCCACTTTCGTGAGGGAGAAGTGGCTTGTTATTTGCAGACGCTATTTTTGACTGCTTTAAATGCTTTACTTTTACGGATAAAGTAGTTTTTTATCATTTTTGGCTATTGTTTCTTTAATTTGTGGCCATCCATCAACGCGATTCGACTAATACTTAAGTGGTAAAGGCGTGTTCGCAGATGGAAGGAAGATTCATTGGACTGTTGCAAGATAATGGAAGTCCAAAAAGACGCATATTGCACAAAAAATTATAATATTCTTATAACAATTGCAGTGGGCTTTTAACTAAGCTTAGGAATTTTTTTTAAGATCTTGTTTGTAGAATTTCTCATTTTTATTAATATGAAATTGAGTATGTGGGGAGGCTGATTTTTTACTTTAAAAAATGATATATTTGATGATTAAAGTTTCTCCACATAAACTTTAATAATGCAATAAAACCTGAATAATTTGATACCGACAATCTACCAAAACATTGACGCATATTCAATAATTATTTAAACGGTGGTCAGCGATGTCCACTTTTTAATAATTTGATTCCGACAATCTATCAACACATTGAGTCATATGCAATAATTATTTCAACGGTCTCTTAGGAGACATCCGATAAAATAATTATTTAAACGGTGGTTACCGATTTACACTTCTTATTTTTATTACGCAACCGAAGAATTATGTTTCATGCCCATTTGAAGCCACATGCACTTCATTCGTTTAACTATTTTAACCGTTTATTTATATAAGAATCTTATAACTAAGTTCAAACCTTTTGTAAAATTTTGTATTCCTGAGATTATAGGAAAAAGAGGGGATCGATATGGAAGGGTTCTTTTATTTGAAAGTGATTTCATGTAACCGCCGTCTCTCTAAAATATTCTCTGTGAGAAATGAAAATTAAATCAATATGGA
This sequence comes from Wollemia nobilis, assembly GCA_028583015.1. Lineage (NCBI taxonomy): Eukaryota > Viridiplantae > Streptophyta > Pinopsida > Araucariales > Araucariaceae > Wollemia > Wollemia nobilis. The sequence goes on along the minus strand of JAQPPZ010005373.1, from coordinate 21,610 downwards.
TTTTTAAGTATCAATATCTTTATTTATATAAGAATCGTGTAACTAAGTTCAAATCCTCTGTAAAATTTTGTATTCCTGAGATTATAGGAAAAGGAGGGGATCGATATGGAAGGGTTCTTTTCTTTGAAAGTGATTTCTTGTAAAATATTTTCTGTGAGAAATGAAAATTAAATTAATATGGGTTTTTAAGTATCATTATGGTTTTAATTTTAGTAGATTAATGTAGAGTATTGACATTACAGAAGGGAATGTTTGTGATAATGGCTTCTCTCAATCCACTGTATGTATGTTTGTGCTGACCTTTGTTATATTGACGTAATTTTTTCATTGCTTCAATATGATTCTACATGTCATTGTTTAGAATCATTCACCCTTGTTCTCGGGGGTGTTTCGTTGGATGCATTCCTAATGAGTCTTCCTTTTGGGTCTGGATTAATGCAACTTGGACTAGTTAAGTAGTTAATTGGTTAACCGGTTTTTCTTTTTGTTTCGCTTTGCAGAAACAACCCATGCTAAGGTGATTTACGAGCATGGCCCATGTCACATCAGAAGCTCTCTGCTTGTTTTTTCTCTTTGGACCCATGATTGTTTTGTTTCTAAGTAAAGATCTACCAAAGTCCCTGTGTAGATGGAATTCTCAGGACTCCATTTATCTTTGTGGCCCTTTCTCAATCGCATAGAAACCCCTCTAGGGCATGTCATTTTTGTGGAGGCGAAATTTTTTTTCAATGCACACCCTCAAAAATGATTCCCTCTACCTTGGTGGCTTTTTCTCAATCACATAGCAGCTCGTCTAGGGCATGTCATTTTGGTGGAGGCGGACAAATTTTTCAATGCACACCCTCAAATACGTGTTTGCATGGAGATTGATATTTCTCGAGATCTCGAGGACATTATTGAAATACAAGTTGGTGACACTATGCTATCCCATCGGGTCCTCTACATTAATTTACCTAACACATGTTTTTGATGCTAGTCCTCAACACACAAGATCAAATAGTATCCTTTGATGTTGCATAATAGGCTAAAGCAGAGCCCCACCACACCATACCGAGTGTGTCCACTCCTCAACCTTAGGAGGATGGTTGGACGATTGTGGGAGGGTGCAAAAATGCACGTTTGGCTCCTTCTAAAGATACACAATCCAAGTCACCACATGTCTCAAAGCCAATAGAAACAAAGATATGTAAAGGAAAAAGTTGGTACCTTAGCTAAAACTATAATCAATAAGGCTTCTCAGTTTTAATAGATTCATAACCCAAGGAATGCAATAATGGTTCTTTCATAGTTTGCCCAACCAGCCAGTCCTCTAGTACATTCCCCTTAGGCTAATGCAAGACGCTCCCGCAACTTAAGAAGATGATCTATAGAAGATGTCGCTCCAGAGAAGGGACTTCATATGACCAGTGTTTAGTTAGACAGTTATGTTCCTGATTCATCCAACAACTACAATGTGTTGGAGTATCTTAGCGACATCGAGGATATGTCGTTGGATGGAGAGCCATCATTGATGGAATTGGTGGTTCCTATAGAGGAAGAAAAATCTAAAAATCCTTCCCTTTATGTGTAGTTTTATAGTCTCGTAGTTCTCAACAAGGGAAATAATATGGAGACAGTCTACCTGAAAAATGATTTCACCCATTCGACCCAAAAGTTTCAATAGCTTTGAGGGGTTGTCTTTGAACATACGCAAGATGATAGAGCAATAAGTCTACTTGGGGCATAGAATTACAGTTCTTTAGCTTACGATTTTTTTATTCTAGATTTTTATATGCTTAGTTATGTTGTGTATTCGCCCTTTTAAGGATTGGTTCTAGTTTTGATCGTATAAGTGACCTTATACCCCGAACTGTGATCTTTCTAACTCTTTTTTATTATAATATCTTTTATTTTTATTGAATATAATTATTAATTCTAATAAAAAATTAAATCAATATATTTAATATTTTAAAATATTTTTTAAAAATAAAATATAAATTATAAATATATAATATTTTTTTACACAATTTAAAATTTAAATTTCATCCTTCTTTATTGAATATAATTGTATACAAAGTCCTCTCAATTCTTTTAATTTTTATCAGTTCTTGTATAAAAAGTCCTCTTGCTTCTTTTAATTTTTATCAGTTTTTGTATACAAAGTCCTCTTGCTTCTTTTAATTTTTATGTGTTTTTTTGTTTGCATCTCTGACGTTTAAATTTGGAATATCATAAATACAAGCAAACACTTTACAAATACTTTCCACTCAATATATGGATACCTATACTTTCCACACCTTACAAATCTCATCTGTAATTCAAGAATGAAGACTCCACATCCCTGCATCTTCAATTGGTCGATGGGACGTTGACCAATAACAAACTGTCGTATAGTTATCCATACGCATATAACCCCTCCTTCCTTTTAACCTTTAAAAATATAGTTAAATTATAATTTAATCAAATCATAATTACAAGTTTAAAATATATTAATTAAAATCAAATTTTATTTTTATATATTAAAAAGTTAAACAATTAAAATTATAACTTAAAAAAAAAATAAGCCTAAAAATTCGGATCATACGCAAATTAACCTTAACATGTCATTTTTGTAAATGTAAAATAAATAAAATCAAAATGAGTAGATCAAGCTTAAAATTATTATTAGTAAACATTAAACAACTTAAATTTTAAAACAAATTAAATGAAATTTCAATTAAATTAAAAACGAATTAATTCGGCTCGATAAATTTAAGGAGTTAAAATTATAAATAAAATAAATTAAACCTAAAATTTTGGATCATAAATAAGTTAACTTTAACATTTCATTTATTAAATGTAATATATATAATCAAAATGAGTCCTACTTAGATCAAGCTTAAAATTTGTATTCGTAAACATTGAACAATTAAAATTTTAAAACAAATTCAATAAAATTTCAATTAAATAAAAAAAAAATTAATTCAACTATTTAAATTATAATTCAAGCTTAAATTAAACACTCAAATTTAAATCTTTGATGCAATTAATTTTCTTTGAGAGTGTAACGGTTACGGTCCCACTTTTGTTTGCCCCTCTACTGAGCATGCCTACCATTTTTCAGTCGCTAGCGCCCTTGCACTACATCACTATCTAACTCAATTTGCACTTCGTCATCATATCTAATTCACTTGTCTACCATAATGTTTAGATTTTACTCATTCTCCCTCTTTGTCAAGTGCTATTCAATATAAACTTTTGTTGTTGATGTGTTTTCACCTTGTGATTGATTCTTACATTTTACATATTTATGCACCATGCCAATGTTATCTAATCTCCTATTCATAAAAGGAGTAGGATCCTCATCACCGAAATGGAAAATGTTTTTGATAGGTCTCTTTACAGTAGCATGTCTTACAATAGTGTTATTTTTATGTTCGTGCTTGATCTATAGGTTTCAATCATAGTTTTATAATTTGTAACTTAGGAAAAGTTGAACAGTTTAATTTTGGAAAGTTACTTGATAATTTGAGAAAACTTGACAATAATTTAAAAAATAGGAAAGATTTATTTTTAATAAATAGAAAAAAAAAAATTAAGCATAAATCAGATAGTCAGTTTTGTATTAGATATTTATTGGAATGATTACATTGTAGTTTATGAAACAACAATTCATTTCAAATATAAAATACAATATAAATATGCAACACTTTGAAATGTAAAGAAGTTTCTAAACTTCTTTTGTTTTCCCCTTTTTTCCCTTGCACATGATGTCAATGGTTGGTCTTATTAACTGGTGGGAAAATATGAGGTTGCCTAAGTCCAATATTATCATGGTATATCTTCTCCAATTCTTCTAAATATTCTGCTTCCTCCTTGAGTGCCTAAAGTTCCTCTATAGTAAACTTGGGATCCACAAAACTCTTGACAATCCAATCAAAAGGTGGGTCTAGTTTATCCAAATGAATTTCTTCATTGGACTCACTAACCTCTACTTGTCTTATGCAAAGCCTAAGATTTTATTATCAAAATATAAGGTCATTAAGGTGTTATTGGCTTAACTTGTTATGTTTATTGGTTTGTATGACCTCGAATAGAGACTAATTGCGCTCACACCTAGAAGCACCACAAGGATGGTTAAAGATGTGAACAACCATCTTCTATAGGGTAGGTGTTTTAGGATCATAGTCCTCTCACCATAAATTTATGAAAAAAGAAGATATTTTTTAAAGTATTAATTTACAATGCTATACTATTGTTGAGGGGTAATTTTGTCCAGTTGCGAAATCACACTCACAATTAGGATTTCAAATGAAAATCCTCTCTTGTAAAGAAATAAATATTTCTCCAAGGTTCCTTCACTTAATGTGTGTTTGTATATTCTTAAAATGTGTAAAATAAGTGCTTAGAATACCTTAGTGATTTGCAAATAACTGTTAACAAGGGGCCTGTGTTGGTAATATTTTATTATGTTATGCAAGTGATTGTTCATGAAACTTAATGAAATGATGAGTGAATTGATTTTATGTTGCTTCAAACATGAAAGCAAAATAATCCAAATGATTAAACATTAGCCTTTGAAATAAATTATAAATTAATTCCCCTTTGATGAAATTAATGGAAAATTAATCTATATACTTTGAAAATAATGGCTTTTTGTATGTCATATAAATAACTACTTTTAATGAAATTAATTTTCATTAAAGTAATTTTATTTATTGCTTGAAAATGAAAATTTTTAAAATTATAAAATTCTTTGAAAACATGAACTTTATGAACAATTTTATAATTTTAAATTTTCACCAAATCGAAACTGAAAATACTTTAAATAACCACTGTATATAAATCTTAATTATAAAGTTTGTGACTTTATAATATTAAAGTTAAGATTCATATTATATTTTCATTAATATAATGATTATTCATCCCAAATATTAATTAAATTAATATTTGGAAAATGAATAATCATATGACCCTAATTATAAAGTTTCAATATCTATAATATGAATTAGGGCTTTATAATTTGAACTTTAAAATTAAAATTAAAAAATAAAGGAAGGATAAAATAATGATAAAATAAAATAATGAAGTTTATGTTGCAGGCTATAAATTTATATACAAAAACATTCTAAAATTTAAATCTTATTTATATTGATCAAAAAATATCTTAATCCAATATAAACAAAATGCAATATTCTATGGAGAATTTTAATAATTCAAAATACATAAAATTTATCTATGCTATGAAACACCTTAACATATGCTTCAATAAAATAAATTTGATATATTTTATTGATAAAACATTACAACATTAGCTTCAAAAATCTCTGTAGAATTTGGTCTCCTCCTCTATATAACTTGTCAATATTTTCCTTCGAACGCTTCTTCAAATATCCTTTTTTATTTCAATCTGTATTATTCCTTTCTTGGCTTTTCTTGACCTATTTATCCCTTTGACTTCATTTAGTTTTCAATTTATTATTTTTACTTGCGTCGTTCCATAACCTTGTTGTAACGAGCTTTGTTAATAGCTTTTAAAATGAATTCACAACTATCTTGTTCATAGGTTTTATAATAATTCTATTTTGTCTTATTTGCATATAACATTTCCATACATTATTAATAGCTTAATCTCTTTATAATTTGATATTATGAAAAACTTATATGAACTTCACTCTTCCATTTCATAAAAATCATTTTTGTTGGTGATCATAGCGTAAGATATCATGGTCATATCATGATTTCATAATAATCCAGCTTGACCCTGTTCTTGATTAAAACCTCGCCAATCATCGATGCTACTGGTAATTACAAATGTATGGGAATTCATGACACAAGCATGCTCTAATCCATTTCCCAATTAAATTAGGAATTATTAGCTTTGATTACGGTGCTCTATAAATATTATGATAGCCTCCATTAAAATATTGTGCGTAGATGCTTACATAATCGTAGACTGGTTGTACTACTCCATCACCATCTACCAGATGCCAAATCACTTCCTCATTGCACTACAGTGAGACCACTTCAATTCCATTGAAAACATAATACGTTTACTCATTCTTTATACTCGACACTGGCCATTGATTAACATTTTGATCTACCGAAGCCTTCACTATTATACAATTTTCCCAAATTAGTTCAAAATTGATGAGATTTGAGAGCGAGGTTTACTCCAAAGTGAAAGCTAGAATCCATTTCAAGGTTTGTACAATTCTTCCCATGCACTGACGATGTGAATTACTCCAACGACCTTCCAACATGCAAACATGTGTGTGTGTGTGTGTCCTATCAATTTGCAACATATTATACCATCATTCCTTGGTATTGATATTTTATTGGACCCACAATATCCATGATGAGACCCTATCAGTGTTAATAAAAATCCATCATCGATTTCCACTTGTTTTATTTTTGTCATATCACTAAGAGATGATCTAGAAGCATATCTTTGCGGCGCTACCTAGAGCCATATATGTAATCATCAGTTCAATGATGAAATATGATTTTACATAACTCTTTCCAATATGTAATCCTTCCATATATCTTAGCAAGCTATCACTATCATTATCATTCCAACATCCCCCATGCAAATCTTCCATTTTGGGTCATCGTCACCAGTTAGATAAAAACTTCCTTATGCTAGAGTAAAACATATGTCACTTTTCATATATGACAACATCCAAAATTGACTTATCGCCTAACAAATGACAGGATATTTTCTATGAAATTCCCATCCTTATCGGATTAATCATTGATTATGTCCATAATAGCATCATTCGTCATAGACCAAAGCATTTTTATCATCAATGTTCTGGGTTATGTGATTTAACTTCAGTAAAAGCACACCCAAAAATCCCCAATAAGATTTATTCTATGTTGCAGTGTTGACATGATCATGCACAAGAAACTTTCTTCGACTGGTGTTTCACAGATTTCTAACAATGTATTATAGCAACCTAGTACCACGTCATAAACCACGAAAACAAGCTTTATGTCACTAGGTCATTACCTATTCACCATGAGCACATTAGGGCCTTCAAATTAAACTCCTCATCCCCATAGTATGATATGTATGATATAACTTCCAATTCTTGTCGTAAAATCCTATGCACAACATGAAAAAGAGACGTATTTTTTGTTTTAAAATCTCACATATGCAGTGTCATATACAATAAGCACTTTATTAGCACAAACACTCATAATAGTATTTGATTCATATGTGGCCTTGGGCCGCATCTTACACAATCATAGTTCGTACTCTTGAACTTTGCATTGCAATATGACCATGTTGACAGCATTGTAAATTGAAACCTCATCGAGTGCATTTATTAATGTGAAAATCATGCAGGTACATGCAAAACCAACACAAACAAATTTTATTAAACTAAAAATTAAAAGAAACATCTTTTATTAAACTTGAAAATAAATTTATTTTAAATTTTGAAAATAAATCGAAATATTCAAAATTGAAATGTTTTAAAATTCATACATTTAAATTTTTAACATTTACTGCAAAATGTTTAAATTTTTAAACATTTACTAAATAATTTAATTTAAAACCTTTAAAATAAACTTTAAAGTTTTACATTAAAATATTAAAAATAAAATATGAAATAACATGGAAAGAACACTTGATTTTGAAAACAACCAAACAAAATAATGAAACCCAATAACATCAATTTTGAAAAAAAAATGGTAGGTCCCCAATTTTGTGGTCGTTGTGAATAGGTCACAACAAATGGTGACTCTGCTTAGAAATATACCTAAATATTTTGGACTCAAGAACATAACTCTAGAACCAACAAAACTCAAATATTAGAAACATGAGTATCAAAAATATCCAAAGAATACGAATAGACAACTTCAATCTAGAACAACTAAAATATTTCCATCTACCCGATGTGTGCTCTATGATTCATTTATTTTCTTGATACTATCAAGATTTCCATTATTAGTTTTGCAGTTAGGCTATAAAAAATTACTCTTTTAAGTGCACTTCTGCATTATTCTCTTCAATACATTGCTGTACTACTAGCTAGGCATTTATAGCTCTAGTAGAGATGATCTGAATCTTCCAAATATTAGGTGAATTTTACATTTTGTATATTTTATTTATTTTAGTCTAGACATAGCTCCACTGTCAGTAGGGTTATGCATAGCGGCTATTTATCACCAAATTGACTAAAATTAGAATTTTTAAAATTTGGAATTGGCTAGAATTTGGGACCCTTGACCAGGGCCCTTTAGCCAAAAAATTTTGGATGCAAATTTTTTTTGGGTCTATTCACCCCAATTTTATAATAATTTGGCCATTTTAATTTTAAATTTCCAACATTGCTTTTAATAATAGTGAACCTTCTACATGCATTTGGACATTGTTCACCTGGATTTCGAAATTGATTCATCAAATTTTTATAAATACATTTTGGGGCCGATCCCTTACTGTCAGTCAAGCATCTATAGCCCTGGAAAATTTTTTCTAGACTATAGTGACTGATTTAACATTACTATCCATTATATTTGCTTTGCTTGCATTTTATTCAAGATTTATATCGTTTTTACAAAATTCACCTACCACTTGGGTTAGAGATCAAGTAAGGCTAAAAATTGAGTTCATTGGATTTTCACTTTCACCTGCAAAACTAATAACTTAATCCTTAAATATTTTAAAGAATGTTCTTTTGATGTGTTGCAGTATTATGGAGCTTTTGCAAAATGATTTTAGTGTTTCAAATTTGACTATCTGGTTCCAAATTCATAAGAATATATACTAATCATCTCACTTTATTTTTCTTCAAGTTTTAGATGTTTTCAAAAATAGGTAATTTATCTTGAGTGACACAAGAAAAAATACCAAACAAATTCATCAAATGTTTATTGTAACTACCACAACTACCTCAATCAAGAAACAACACCAAAAAAACAAATCGAAACACATCAAAATTTTATTGCAACCCAATTTTATTGCAACAAAATTTTATTGCAAACCAAAAATGGAAACACATCAAAATTTCACCAAAAACCATAAACATCAACAAAAGCAAATAACAAAATTTCACAAAACAATAAATTATGTACAAAACAAACAAAAACACCAAAACCCAAAAATCTATTTACAAAAATATACACTATATACAAGACGATGCCAGATTTATGCTATCACTTAATTGGATCCCAAACACGATTGACACACTATAAAAGATATACATTGTTATACGCATGACAAATATTATACAAGTCCAACCAAGAGAAAATCAAGCCAAACAATATAAAAAATTTCATTTTACCTTTCTCATCCCGCTAATTTGATTCATGTTGATAAGCAATTCTATGTTTTGAATTTTATTCATTAAAATTACAAGTGAATACATAATTTTCGACTATCCTTTGCTTATTCAATGAGATGTAACTTTCAAAATCTGATTTTTCACTTTGGCTTAAGTTTTCAATTTCACAAGCATATAAGCTTTCCTTCAAATAGGAGGCTATTTCTAAAAATTTTAAAACAAAGTTATCATCCATATTTTTAGGCCAATCATACTTATGCAACAATTTGCAAGATTCTAGGATATCTACAAAATGAGAATCATTATAATATTGTAACCTAGATTAAATTATCAAATGTTGATGAACATGGTTCAACAATTCAAGCATTTCTACATCTTTTTCATTTAACAAAACAATCTCCTTAGTGGTGTGAACAGGAATCTACTCTATTTCTTCATCAACCTCCAATGGCATCTCATCATAAATAACAACAAAATCCAATAAATAATTATGCAAAATTTTACCTAATTATTGGATGTTTAGACATAATGGATAATATTCTACCTTTTAAAAACTTTCATTTACCACTACTTGATGAGCCATTGTAGTATTTTCTTTATCTTCATGGTCTCTATCATCATCATCATCATATTGTATCCCTTTACTTCTATTAATGATCTATTTTTCAAAAGCACCAAAATTAGGCATCCAATCAAGAACATGTTCATCCTTTTCAAACTAAAAATCTTGTTGATCAAATAAAGCAATATTTTCTTTAGGATGAATAGAAAATTCTAATTCTTTATTAGCCACATATGAAGTTTCTTCATTTAAATCTTCAATACAATCATGAAAATTTTCACTCAAACCTTAAGTATTCGAGAATGAAAGAAAATATTTTACCTCTTCTTCATATAAAACAAATGAATCATAAGAAACATTTGCCATTTCTTCCCTTTATATTTCAACAAGATGTTCCACAAGCTCATGTTCAAAATGATCAAATCTTGGAACCTTCTCTAGTTTTGAAATTGACACATCATTTTCTAGTTGGATAGAAATAATGAGATCTTCATGCAAGATAGACGTTTCAACATATTGCATATCAAGTGAAATGGAAAATTCATCAGTAGGATAGTGAGAAACAAATAATTCTTCATATCTTCCCCAACCATTATAATAATCATCTTCCTAAAATATTTGATGAAATTGTATCCCTTCATTTCTTCTTGATCATTATTTTGAGGATATTGAAAATTTTGATCATCATTTTCAACAAATTCATCCAAATTTATGGAAGGTCCTAATTTATCATATGTTTCAAAACTAGTCCACTCTAGGACCCTTCAATTTTCTAAAATAATATCACTTTTAGTATCTTCGATCTTTGTTTCATGAGGATGATTTATATAATTATCAATATATGCATCTTGATGCATTTTTCCATGTACTTGATCATTGTTTCTTTTAATATGTAGAACTAACCTTTACAACTTGTCCTGCATTTAGGTGAAGCGAGTACTTCATTAGAAAGAGAGGAAAAATCCTCCCATTTATTCCACCAATAATAATCATCTTCTAAAATTAGGGTGTGATGTTCAACCACTTCTTCACACTCTGTAAATTCAACAATCGAATGCTTTTCAAGTTCACTTTCATCACTTTCAAAAAAATTATCTTCAATAAAAAATTCATCTTCCTCAAGTACTAAACTTTTATGATCGTTCATAATAAAAACACCTCTAGAATTTTTCAATTTTGGAGCTTTAATTGTTTCATTCAAATCTATGGAGGATTCTATTTCATCATATATTTCCAATCTAGTTAAATTTAGAACTCCAATATCTGAAGACTTGTGCATTTCTACACTTTGATAAGCTTGGTTACTATAATCCTTATTGGTGGGTATTGACTTTAAAACTTGCACTTCCTCTTGGACAATATCGAAAGTGGTTGAAAAACTAGGACATTAAGTTTCAACACATTGATTGCTTACATTGAACATTATTTGATTGGAGGGTGTCATATTAGATGATTGACATTGATTGGAATCCATAACTCCTGAAGAACAGTTTGACATGAAAGAAAAATGTGTATGATGACTCATAAGTGGTATTTTATTTGAAACCTTAGGGTTAAGTAATGATAATTTACCCACATCAACCCCTTTATAAATCCACCATTGTTCTACAGCTATTGCTTCGCCATAAGTGTTAGACAATGATACATTTTCAAGAAGATTTTTTTGAAACTTAACAGTAAAAGGATTTAAGGCTTCCAAGTATATTTGAATGAATTCTTCTGAAATAATGAAATGTGTCTCTATTTCAGTATACAACTTATGAAACCTATCATTAAATTGACTCATGGATTCATTAGGCTCTTTAAAAATAGAGGTAAATTGATTTAATAACATATCCATGTCAACCAATTTTACAAAATATTCAAGAAACATTGCTTTTAATTGATCCCAAGAAGTGGTAGAACCTGCAAGTAAATTAATAAACCAATTATGAGCAAATTCATCCAATGTGTATGGAAACATTCTACACATAACATCTTCATGCATAATTTGAAAATGAAACATAATATGTTAGGATCCTATCCTAACATTAATTAATAATAATAATAATAATACTAATAATAATGTATTTCATATCTTATGATTATAATAAAATAATAATATAATAATAAATAATATAATAACTAATTATATTAATTATTATATTATTATAAGATTAGGGTTAGGAAGCATTGCAACCTTTCACCTATAACCCTAGAGTGGGTATAAAACACTATACCACTCTATCATTCGGAATCATCCATGAAATATATAATATATGATTTATTAAATCATTGAAGGGACTTCCCGATAATTCAAAAGCGATTCTTTTAGATTTAGGTTATTATTTATTTATGTTATGTGCTAGGAACCCTAGGTTCCTACCATCTGGTATCAAAGCCTTATGGATCCAACCACATTGGTCAAGGAAATGAAAAATGACATTGCAGAAACTAGAAGAATGATTGAACAAAAACAAAAAAAAATAAATGAAACGTTCTGATCGTATTATACAATATTTAATGGAAATGCAAGAGGAGACCCTAGCCATGGAATCCTAGGAAGAAGAGGAGCCCATAGCCATGGAATATGAGGAGGAGGAAGAGCCCATAACCAGAGAACTTCTAGAAATACCTATTGCACTTTCGAAAGAAATTAATCAAAACCCTAATAATGCAATTTTTTTTATAAAAAAAGTGAATGATGAAGAATATTTTTTGAACAACAATGCACAGATTGTATGGTTTCCAAAGGTGCAACCAATTAAAATTACAAACGGATATTATGAAGATCAAAATAAGTAAAATTCAAGAAATAGCAAATAGGTTAATTGCTCAAAAATCATCTACTTTTGCAAACTTGCCTGCCAAATTTTGGAAACTGAACTTTTGGCATGAGATAACTTCACAAAAAACTATGTTTTTTGGTGATGTTGAAGGGATTGTATTTTAAAAATCTGTGTTACCCTCTCGTCCTCCACCTTGGCCTCCTCCCATAATAAAAAAATAAATAATAATAAATAAACACTGATAATTTACCCTTGTTATAGTTAAACACAGAAGAAGACTTTTAAAGTGGGTGTCCATTTTCATAAATCTCGAGAGAAAAGAAACAAAAATCTCATAAAATTTATAAAATATAAGAAGGAAAATAATATGTTAGGGAAGAGAATACAATGAGCTCAGCTCCACCACCAACTTCAATCTTTTAGTCTTCCTGTAATGGTGAAATTTGTATAGACAAAAGACACATCTTTGCAGCTCAAAGAAACTAATCAATTCAGCAAACTCCCCTCAATCCAAGGGAGTCATCTGATTGATCAGGTTATTAATGTAGGCCTCATCCCTCACTTTGTACAATTCCTTACCAATAATAATTTCCCTCAACTTCAATGTGAAGCAATAAGGGTTTTTGTATAAATTATATCAGGAACCTCGCAGTATACTAGAGTTATGGTTGATCATGGAGTTGTGCCACACTTTGCCCAAATTCTTGCACACTTCTCCAATGCTAATGTGCAATAATAGGCTATTTTCACTCTAGGCAATATAGTTACTGATTCAATCGATTTCAGAGATCTAGTCCTCTGCTATGATGCACTTATACCACTGTTGGCCCAACTAAATCAACATTCCACGCTATCAACATTTAGAACTGCCACATGGATGCTATATAATTTCATGAACGGTAACCCCAATGTACCTTCAAATCATACAAATCTGGCACTTGAAGCACTTTATCATCTTATCCAACTAAACAATGAGGAAGTCTTGGTAGATGCATGTTGGAAAATTTCTAACATCATGGCAGGCAACAACGACCAGATACAAGTTATCATAGATGCAAACAACATTCCTCCTATTATTCAATTAATTCAAAGTAGCAATTATTATATCATGAAAGAGGCTGCATGGGCAATCTGTAACGCTACTTCACAGGCTTCGTCGGAGCAAATCAAGGTTTTGGTAGAAGAAGGATGTATTCATACATTGTGTGATCTGTTGCGTCTTTCAACATCTAGAAGAGCACTAGGTTGGATGTTCGTTTTGGATAATACAAATTCTTAGAAAAGTAACCTTGATTTTTGTAATAAGTGATTCCATAGCCGGTGTATACTTATAATAGTTCTGGCCATTTCCACTCTCTTCGTTCATGATGATAATGTCAAGATCCATTCTCGAAAGGCTCCTGATTTCCTTTGTCATCACAATTTCGATATCCATTCTTAATGTAGAGTCATTTTGTGCATTGTTTTTGCTGAAGGATATGTTCTATCTATGCCATAACAAATACCAAGAGCTATCGAATGACCTGGTCATTGTAATTGGCCAAATTCATCATATAGTCATTACAACGGATATCTAGAAATAGTGAAGTAAATTGAATTGACGAGTTGAAAATATGGTTGGCAGCTGTAATTTGACAAAGTACAAAATGGTGAATGTTGACAATGGATATATTGCACACATTTTTTTGTGATTTTCCATAGTTTTATCATCTCTACCATTTTAGTATGATGAAGGGCAATGGAAACGTCAATATGTCTATATCGGTTGGTTATTTCCAGGGAATCATATTGGATTTCAGTATATAATAATCAAGTTTTTTTCAATGGACTCTCATTTTGAATGAAGGAAGTGCGTGTACAAATGTTTGCAATGTTCTTCCAAAGATAGCTTTACCCATCCACGTTGAGGAACAATACAATTATGACATTGAATAATTAAAAATAGATGAACCTGTTTTGTTTATATATATAATTTAGCTTGACAAATGAATACAAAGAAAGAAATTCATGAAAAACAGGACTGACAGTCACTCCTAGATTCTAGAAATTCTATTTTGATGTAAAAATTTGAAAGCAACATGTATAGTAAATCTGGAATTGCTGCAGTGAAGAGTTTTCAGCAGGGTTCATGGTTTTTTATTTCTCTTTTGTTGGAGAACATGTGCAGTTTCACATCAAATAAAATCCTCGTATTTCATTTGCAGAATTCATTAGAAATGGAGTTTTAAAGTGTTGGATAATTTAATACAAATGCAGTGAAAATGAACAGTTGCTCATTTGGAATACATCAAAGGGGTCTCACAATTTGTAATGCAGGTATGACGAACAATGAATGATGCAGTCCAAGTTTATGATATGCAGATTTATGAAGTATTTTTAAACTACCATGTCATAATAAGATACAAAAAACATGTAACATAAGTATTAATTATAGTATCCAAAATATGATTGCATATTTCCATGTCATCACAAAAGACACATTCAATAGATAGATGTTTTAAGTATTATTAAATTTCGAGTTCGCCATCACAGGGTGCAGCCTCAACACTTGCAAATGCCAAATTTCACCACATCTTGCTCTTCAAATTATGGATAAAGTTCGTAGGTGTCAGATAATCCATCTTTGCAACCCCGTAATACGTAGAATACATGTTAGCGTACTATTACAATAGGTGTTATATTAGTTAATTTGTTATTTAACTTTAGCACCTTGTTGCAGCGGCATCCTGTTGAGATGCGCCCAACCCGGGCTAATCCAGGAGTGCTGTTTCTGCATGTTGTATTATTTAAACTGCTCTTCAATAATACAATGATGTTCGCACATTTACATGGTACCAGAGCCAGGGGCGAGGTGAGGAGCAGAGCGCGATTTTTTGATTCGGACGAGTTTTTTTTCTCGCAGTCCGTGCGTTTAAAAAAAAAAAAAAAAAGGACGTCTCGCGCAGCGGGGAGGAGCCGAACGCGCGTCCAGTTCGCGACGATCGAGCACTGGACGCACGACAGAGGAGCCGAGCACGGCAGCCGAGGAGGGGAGAACCCCCGCGCGGCGCAAACGTTGCGCGTTGGAGGGAGGTCGCGCCACGCGTCAACAGACGCGCGCGCTCCCCGAGGTGGCCCCCCCCCCCCCCCCCCTTCCCGCCCCCCCCTCCCCGCCATCGCGCGACGCGCGATCTACGCGCCGCCCGCCCCCACCCACGCGCGACGCGCGATTTGCGCGTGCGCGCTCCCCGAGGAGGCGCCTCCCCCCGGCCCGCGGAGCGGGAATTTAAAATTCCCGCCCGCGCGGGAACCCCGAGGAGGCGCCCCCCCCCCCGCCCGCCCGCCTCGCGGAGCGGGAATTCAAATTCCCGCCCGCGCGGGAAATCGGAGGGGGTATAAACCCCCCCGCGGGACACGCCCCCCCGGTGGGGCCGCGTCCGCGAGACGCGGTGTTTGCGCCGACCCCCGCGGGATCGCGTCCGTGAGACGCAGTGATTGCGCAGAAGGGCCGAGGGCCCTCTAGCCCGAATCCCTGCGCGCGGGGCTGGCCCTGGATTTTTTTAAAAAAAAAAAAAAAAAAAAAATCTCGCTGCGACTTGCAGAGAGGAAGCCGAGCCGAGGTCGCTGCTGCAGAGGGTGTTGAAAAGGGAGGTGACTTGCTGATCTTTTCGGATCAGCCCGCTGGCTCACGTGGTCGTGAGCCGTGCGGTAAGGCTCAGGGAGCCTACAGGTCGGGGGTTCGAATCCCGCCGACTCCCCCAAGGTATAATTTTTTTTTTCAAAGTTATTTTTTATTATTATTATTTTTAATTAAAATTTTTAATTTTAATTTTTTTTAATATAGTTTTTAAACTTTAATAAATTAAATTTAATTTTAATTTATTTTTTCTAAAAGTTTAAAACTATAGAAATTAAAATTATTTATTTTAATTTTAAAATTGATAATAATTATAAAAATGCTTTGTTAAAGAAAGCCTTTTAAGGGGGGATTTTTTTTCAAAAAAATCAAAGGGGGATTGAGAGTAATTTTTTATGAAAAATAGCAATTTGGCATTGTAAAAGGTGCATTTTCGGCTGTGACCGACACCTAGTGGGTTATTCTAGTGGGCATTTTTTTTGTTGTATGTTGCATATTTCATTTTTGCACTATAACATTAAAAATTAAAATCAAACACTCCTTAAAGTCCCCCGGAATATAAAACCCATCTCGTGCAATTTATTTGCACTCGCAGCTGTTCGGTATTTGCGATACCTCCGCCAGCACTTACGTGTAAAGCCGTCGTGATTTGGCTACCGTATCCGCCGCCTAATATAGCCGCTATAACGACGTCCGAGCTTGTTCTCTATAAATCATCAGGGAGGAATAAGTACACCATTTTTTGCATTTTTTACTCCATCCACTACCCTTTATCGCACTTGTGTTTAGGCGTAAATCCCGACGAAGTATTCTTCATAGTGTTTAGGGGAAGTTACGCCCCACGCATGAGAAGAATCTTCTATGGTAGGTGCCATCAACAAGGCGATTCCCTTTCAGTACCGCTTATGTTCCACGTATCGTATGATCTCTAAAATTCACCTATAGTCTCCCTCACGTAAGGGCGGGTGATTTTTTGTTGATCTTTCTAAATACCTATAGTTTCCCTCACGTAAGGGCGGGTATTTTGTACGGTATATTGGCCTAGCAAAAGGTATATCGAAAGGGGGACCAATTTGGTGATATAAGGAACCTTCACTATGGCCGCCGTTGCAAAATTGATGACCGATCCGCATCAGTTATTGAAAGGTCCAAATTATACACCATGGAAACATAAGATGAAGGCTATTCTCCAAATGGAAGATTTGTGGGATATTGTTACTGGAGTAGCAACAAGGCCTTCACCAACAGCAGGATCCACAGGTCCTTCAGCAGATCAGATTGCTTTTGACAAGAAAGACAGGAGAGCAAAGGTGCTCATTTTGTTTGCTGTTTCCGATGAAGTGCAACCTCATATAGCTGATAAAGCAAGTGGTAAAGAGGCATGGGATGCCCTTAGAACCATCTATGAGGGGAAGAATGAATCCACCATTCTTCATCTTCAACAACAACTTCATAACCCGAGTTTGAGACAGGGTGAAACAGCTTGAACTCTTTTCGTGCAGAGTGTCTGAGTTGAAAGAGAAATTGAGTTCTCTAGGAGATATTGTGGATGAAAAGCTTCTCATTTCACTTGTGATGAGAGCTTTACCTTCTTCATTTGACATGTTGATAACCTCCATCCAGGTGTCCCAACGACAAATTACCTACATCGAGTTGGTCAATCTGGCTTCAACAACAGGAGGCACGCCAACTTCACAAGGATGATTCTTCCAATACAGCCCTATACACCAACAGCAGTGGTTCTAGGAAGAAAGGTAATGGGCAAAAAGGAGGCAACTTTCGTAAAGGAGGAAATTCTCAACAGGATACGAAAGGAAAAGGCAAGCAACCTCAACAGAAGAAGAGGTGGTGCAAGATCTGTGAGAAAGACAACCATGACACCAACAGGTGTTGGCATAAGAACAAGCAAAAAGGCCAAAACAAACCACAAAATAAAAACAAGCAACCCCAGGCGAATGTTGCCGTTGAAGAATCCGACTCGGATTCCGAATGGGCACACAAGGTGCTCATGACTACCACAGATTCCACTCGGAGGGATCCTATTTGGTATGTCGATTCTGGAGCTAGTAAACATATGATCGGCGACGGATCGTGGTTTGAATCATTTGTGGCCAAGGAGGGCAAACCCGTCACCATTGCCGATGATAAAACCTACAGTGGTTCAGTGGAGAGGGTACGGCTTCAGCCACTCTTCCCGATGGCAAGTGTCGATTGACAAGGTCCTCTATGTTCCGGGATTGGCCAACAATTTGTTGTCAGTGACACAAATCCTGGACAGAAATATGGTTGTCAACTTTCGTGTTGAGAATGGAAAGAAGTGTTGTACAATTACCAGGAAGGGTAAGCAGATTGCAACAGCTTCATATAAGCATGGCTTATTTGCACTAGATGCTATCTCTATTCCACATGTTGCCATGACTGTCTCTACCAAGGAGGCAACTTCCCTATGGCACAAGAGATATGGGCATCTTAGTTCCGGCTACTTACTTGAGCTCAGCAAGTATGAGATGGTAAAGGGTCTTCCTTCCCTTTCTCGCCACATTGCCGCTGTGCTCCGATCGCTAGCGTGAAAGCAAAGATAGAGTACCATTTGAGAAGAGCTCTACAAGAGCAAGAAAACCTCCGGAGCTAATTCACACCGATCTATGCGGTCCTTTCACACCCAACAAGTTGTTGGAGGGAAGAGGTACTTTCAGCTATTCGTAGATGACTACTCACGAAAGATGTGGGTTTTCTTTCTCAAACCGAAATCTGAAGCTTTCGCATTCTTCCAGCAGCTCAAGAAATCCGTTGAGAAGGAGTCATGGGCTTCTATTAAAACCCTCCGCTCGGATCGAGGGGGAGAGTTTACCTCTAATGAATTTTCTGCATTCCTAGATAAACATGGGATCAAGAGACAGTTAACAACTGCCTATACTCCTCAGCAGAATGGAGTTGCTGAGAGAAGGAACCGTTCTATCATGGAAATGGTTCGTTGTATGCTCACAGGTGCAACTCTTGGGCAACAATATTGGGCAGAAGCTGTCACCACTGCAGTGTATCTTTTGAATAGGGCACCCACAAAGGCCCTAAAAGGAATGACTCCACAGGAAGCATGGAGTGGTCGAAAACCCTCCATATCTCATCTACGTATTTTCGGGTGTCAAGCTTTCATGCACATACCGAAAGAAAAAAGGAAGAAGCTAGATGAGAAAACACCGAGATGTATTTTTCTTGGATATTCTCGAGCACTCTAAAGGATATCGGTTGATAGATCCTTTGACCAAGAAAATTCATATCAGCAGAGATGTTGTCTTTGATGAAGCTTTCACATCACAGAGCACATCTACAAGACACCGAGATATTGTGGAACCAAAGGAAGAGGAGATTCCTTCGTCAACACGGACAGGAGGTCCTTCTACATCTTCTTCACCACCACCGAAGCGTAATCCTAAATGGTGTACAAATACAATCGGAGATGCAAATTTATCCACTCCTCCCAATTTGAATTTGGATAGACCTCGTACACGCAGTATGGCTCAACAGAAAGAGAAGCCGAGAAACCGGTGAGGTTGATGATCTTTGTCAATCTTTTGAGGAACTTTCCGTGACTCCAAGTAGAGAAGTTGAGGATATGGATATTGATGATGACAGGGCATTCATGTCTACCATAGATAGTCTTGGACTTGCATCAGTGCAAGATGCTCTTAGTGAGCCTCAGTGGAAGGCCGCTATGGATACAGAGTATGAGTCTCTGATGAAGAATAAAACTTGGAAGCTTGTTGATCTGCCGCATGGAAAGAAACCTATTGGCTGCAAATGGGTATACAAAGTCAAGTACAAGGCAGATGGAACAATTGATAAGCATAAAGCCCGTCTTGTTGCAAAGGGCTATGCTCAAAAGGAAGGCATCGACTATGAAGAAACTTTTGCACCTACTGCTCGGATGACCACAATTCGGGTTATGTGTGCTATGGCAAGCACAATATGGGTGGAAAGTTCACCAAATGGATGTCAAAAGTGCCTTTCTTAATGGTGATCTCCAAGAAGAAGTCTATATGACTCAGCTCAAGGATTTGAAGTGGAAGGCCAACAAGCAGAAAGTTTGCAAATTGGTTAAATCCTTGTATGGTCCGAAACAAGCTCCTCGAGCTTGGTATATAAAAATGGACAATCACCTAATGCAAAGCATGGATTTAAGAGATGTCCGTCGGATGCAAACCTCTATTTCAAGAAACAGTGGTTCTCGAGATAGTGTTGCTTGTACTCTATGTGGATGATCTCGCTCATTACAGGGAGTTCGAAGATTTGATCTCTACTCGTCAAAAGAAACTTGTGCAAATCTTTTGAGATGACAGATCTTGGACTTCTCCATTACCTGTCTTGGTCCGGAATTCAGCCGTAAGGAGCACACCATCAAAGTGTCTCGTAAAAAGTATGCCAAGACATTGCTCGATAAATATCGCATGATCGATCGCAAGCCAATGGCAACTCCTATGGAGAATGGACTTCGCTTATCGCGATATGATGACTCACCCTGGTAGATGGCACTCTCTATCGACAGATGATTGGGAGTCTCATATATCTGACCAATACTAGGCCAGATCTCGTATTTGCTGTAAACTATATTTCGAGGTTCATGAAGGAGCCTAAGATTACTCATTGGAAAGCAAAGAAACGTGTTCTTCACTATGTCCGTGGTACTATAGAATATGGCCTAGAATACAAGAGGAACAACAAATTCTTCTTGCAAGGATACACGGACTCCGACTATGCCGGATCATTTGATGATCGCAAGTCAACTTCTCGGATACATTTTTCATCCTGGGATCCGGTCCTCGTCTCTTGGCACGACAAGAAGCAACAGTGGTTGCTATTTCTTCAACAGAGGCAGAATATCGCGCCGCACGTGAAGCCGTGTGCGAAGTGATATGGTTACGTCGCATTCTAACAAGTATGGGCCATCCATCAAAATCTCCAATACACTTGTTTTGCGACAATCGTGGTGTTCTGAACCTCGTCAAGAATCCACCCATCATGAAAAAACAAAGCACATTGACACACAATGTCATTTCATTCGAGAGGAAGTTCCAAAGCACCGAATTCAGCTTCAAAGACATTCCCACCGATGCTCAAGTTGCGGACATTTTCACTAAGGCACTTGGACGTGTCAAATTTGAATTGTTTCGCAGCTCACTTTGTATTGCAAAATAATGTAAGGGGATGTTAGTATAGCTATTAGTTATTACATTACCCAAATAATGTAATAAAGGGGGATGTTAGCGTACTATTACAATAGGTGTTATATTAGTTAACTAGTTATTTAACTTTAGCACCTTGTTGCAGCGGCATCCTGTTGAGATGCGCCCAACCCGGGCTAATCCAGGAGTGCTGTTTTCACATGTTGTATTATTTAAACTGCTCTTCAATAATACAA
>JAQPPZ010005372.1:0-38843 GCA_028583015.1 Wollemia nobilis | reverse complement strand
ATAGCATTGTATTGCTATTAAGGGGAGCAGGGAGAACAAGGACCCCGCTTACATGGATGCCTCAAATGATCATAGATTTGAGAGAACCTATCCATGGATGGCTCAATCTAGATCGAGTGGATTCCTAGAATTAAATCAGAGCTTGCTCGCTCCATCGTTGATTGCGATAGTGTTTTGACTTGAATGGTGGTCATATCACCAGAAATGTCTTGTGGGATTAGCGACCCCAAAGAGGCCATAGTTTCCACAAAATGATTCGATGACCGAGGGAGTGCCTCAATGTTGTACCATTCAAGCTTTGCCAAGAATTTTTCCACAAGGGCTTTGTGGCCTCGTAGAACTCGGCACTTGCATTGGAATATCCCTTTGACTTGGTTGACGCATTAGCTGCCGAATCACCAAATATGTTCAATCATTTAATGTTCATGGTGATTGTTGTTTGAAGACCTATGAGCAAGGATTCAGATTCCCGCATTGTTGTTGGTGCATGGGAAATTTAATCTAAATGATAGGGGCATTGGAGCACCCTACCGTAGAAGAATACTATTCTCGCACCACCACCTTGCTCACATTTAGAACCATCAAAAAATAAGGTTATGTTGGCCTCGTGATTTGTGCTCGCGTAACGTGATTCCCAGACATGGAAGACCCCATCATCAGGTAGTTCTATAGTCAGATTTTGGTCATATTTGAGAGGAGCCTCTGCTAGTTGATCGGCTATGACCTGACATTTTATGGATTTTTTCCAATAAACTCTATGTCAAATTCTATCAACAACATGATCCATTTTGCCGTGCGACTACTATGACAAGCATGACTCATCATGTATCGCAATGGATTCTCCTTAGACACAACATACTTCTTGTTGCTTAGCATGTAATGGCATAGCTTTTTGGCAGCAAACACCACTACCAGCGTAGTTTATCAACGTATGCATAGCTAAGTTCATAGCCGACCGGGGTGCGGGCTAAGATAGGAAGTAGCCCGTTCCTTGTGAAGTCCGCTCTTCTAGGCTAACATAGCTCCCAATCCACCTCGCAGCTAAGATGTATAAGTAGAATGACACCCTGTTCTAGGTGGTGCCAATACCAGCGGTGAAGCCGGGTATTGTTTAATGTCATCGATTGTCGAACGGCACCTGCATCCCGCGTTGAAATGCGTCCCCTGTGCAACAACGTGTTCATTGGTCGGCACTTGTCAAATAGCTACGCTATGAAGCGCTTGATCGATGCAACATTTCCCTATAGGATTTTGAGTTGCTTGATGGTAGTTGGGGGAAGCATTTCAAGGATTGCCTTGACTTTGTTTGGGTCCACCTCGATACCATGTTTTGAGACTATGAAACCCAAAAATGCACTTCTTGGGATTCAGTCTGACTCTATGCTCCATGAGGCGATCGAGGATCTTGTTTAAGTCATCGAGATGATCTAGGTGCAAAAGAGATTTGGCCAATAAATCATCCATGTAATATTCCAAAGTCTTGTGCATGTAATCATGGAATATGTATGTCATGGCATGCTGGTAGGTGGCGCTAGCATTTTTAAGGCCAAAGGACATGACCTTATAACAAATTTTCCCCCAAGGCGTTATGATGTCGTTTCTTTTAGTGTCCCGAGATCGGATACAAATTTTATTGTATCCCGAGAAAACCATCCATGAGGGAAAGCACTAATCGTGACCAGAATAGCGCCTACCAACACAACATGCTCAAAAAGGGAAAATCATCTTTAGGACTCACTTTGTTTAGATTTTGAAAATCAGTGCATATGCGAATCCTCCGATCAGGCTTCTTGATAAGCACCATGTTGGATAGCCATGGTGGATAATCCACGCAGATGACAAACTATGCATCCAAAAGCTTTTGCAATTCGTCTTTGACCATTAAGGCCACTGTTGGGTGCATCTTGTATAGTTTTTTCTTTTAACTTCTTTGATTGTCGGATCAAGTATTAGATTATGCTTGACTAGCCGTTTGTCTAGTCCCAGATGTCTTTGTATGACCATGCAAAAACCTCCTTCTTCTCTTTGAGAAGGGAAATGTAGTCGGCTTTCTCTCCGGGGATAAATTACTCTCTCCTTTGATGATCTATGGATTCATTGATCTCTGGAGACGATGTCTCACGTCGTTGTCTCCTCGACCGACATGTGGGATCCGCCTTCCAACCGATGTGGATTTGGGATCATGTGGGATATCATTTGCTGAGTTTAGATCATTGTTAGGAACCTCGGGTACCTCTTCAAACATGGTGTATAGTCTTGAGTTGGCCTAGTGGGTAAAATGTAGCATTTCACAACACTCTAGTACTCGATGGGGATGGAGGGGAATCAACGTAATCCCGCCTATGGCATCTATGTCTAGAGACAAGGATCGTATTGGGATCACCAGATTGTGGATGTGGTGTGGTTGAGTCAATGGAGATCATGTTGAATAAAATGATTTTTGTCTCCATTACTCGTGGGTGTGGTTACTGTACATTCTAGATGCTCTCTCGCTCTTAGGATCTCGGTTCTGAGGGACCGCACGTGAATGGGTCGACCCTATGTGTGGAGAGGGAAGACAGTATTCTACCCCCGGACCGATGTCACTATGGGGTCTCTCGGGTGGAAGGTATGGTTTCTTACTCCCAAAGTAGCTGGGATCCAACACTTGGTCCCATCGCGCTGTGTCCACGTACCACTCATGCCCCCGGCACTATGTTTAGTTGTTCAAATATGTTGTTATAAACCATGGGGTTTCTATGCCGGATCCGCCACATGGATTAAGATATGTCATTTTAATTTCATCTTTGTAACGACCATTGAAAATCCAAAAAGCCCTCATTGGCTCTACAACTATTTGAGGTATGACAGCCTGGGCCCCGCTTGAGCAAATTAATGTGGTCCCACCTAGGTTGTTTTGCTCCCTACTCGGGGAACTTGATTCCCTTGGAGTGGTGCTTGCTCAATTGGAGAATCTAGAGGGGACATTGTCAAGATGCTTTCTTGATAATCCTCCATGGGGATCACTTGTGAGGATAGCTATCTCGATTCTAAGGGGTCATAAAGGCCGGTTCATACTCTAGCTCGTCCTTCGAGGACCCTTCTTGACATTTTCTAGACCCTCCTTTAAAATGAGCTATCGAGCTTTCTCCTATCTCAAGTGAAGGGAAGGGATTGCTAGAGCCAACAAGTTTGATTGTGGTTAATGGGAGATAATCCCTCAATGTATATGTGGTTTTAGGGTTGGCATATGGATCTGATGCTAATCCCCCCTTGTTGCCTATCCCTAGGCCTTGCATGTTCTCCACAAATATGTCCAAGGGGGAGGGGGTGGCTTTAACCCTACTCCCGACTTGTCATATGGAATTTGGTATATATCTGGTTGGCAAAGAACACATATCCCCTTTGCTCATATCGGCCTAACCCATATCCAAGCCAATTGCATTGGCTATGGTATCTCAAAGCAAAGTCCACGTTAGACAAATAGTTGACATTTTCAGCAAAATGCTCTTTCGTCATCATCCTCTTTGAGGCATGGTGCAACACCATGATCAAGTCCCCATACACAAAGTTTTTCCGGGTTCGGTGGGTAGCCTAGGGGAATGGAAGAGGCCAATGGGGGAGTCGAGGTCTCCCCATGTCCCGTGATGGATTCTCATAGGTGCTGCTATAATATTCCATACCATATACACCCCTGAAGCCCATATTGTCCATTTCAATGGTGATCATTGGTAGTTTAGGTGGAGGGAACAAAGCCTTTCCTGAGTCCACTCCATGTCTGGTGGACTAGAGCCTCAACTTCCATTCGGCAGGCATCCCCTCAATAGAGATAGTTTTATACCGATGGTAGTGTCTCTTCCAAAGGTTTTTTTCCTCTTCCAAGGGTTTCTTCCCCTTTGTCCTTTTGTTTGCCCCCAAAGATGGTGTCATTGGCGGAGGACCAAGTGATGAAGATGAACCCTCCTCGGGATTTTGAAGAACTTACTAATGGGGATGCCTCGTGGAATCGATCCCGTTTAGATGGATTTAACCGGAATCCAAATTTGTTGATGGGGTGGTCGATTGAGCATTAGTTGCACCGCATTACAAAACTTGAAGGTTCCAAAACCATCTGGGACTACATGCACTCTCCCCCTTCAAATGTATACTTTAAGCATTGGTGAGCTATCGAAGGGACACATTTCATGTTCCCCGATCCATGGTCGACCCAGCAAGATGTTGTAGGCCATCTCACCCTCCAATATGTGGCACAATGTGGGTATGGTCTTTTGTCCCACTTGGATTGGTAGGACTATTATGCCGACTGTTGAGTAGATTGCGTCATTGAATGCTCGCAGAGTGTAGGTGGAAGTTGTGATATGAGATGCGGGTAACTTCAAATGTTTGAGAGTCGCAGTTGTGATGATATTGTTGGATGAGCCAGTGTCTATCAACACCCTCTTGTATGGGATCTCGTTGACCTGTGCGATAACGTGTAGGGGTGGATCTGCCATGTCATCAGTCACTAATCTCAATTTGTCTTCTTGAAATGTGATGACCAACTCAGTGCATCATTTTACATGCCCCATAAAGTTGTTGAAAGAATTTGTCTCATGGGGCTACAACTCGATGGCTTTCAAAATCTCCATTAGAGCTTCTTGATGGGGCATAGATTGTTGTATAAGCTCGTATATGGAGAGCCTAGCCGATGTGGTCCTCAAACTCTGGGTGAGTTTGGACCGAAGTGTGGCCAATGGTCTAGGGGGAGGAGGTTGTGTAAGGTGCTATTGTGGTTGCAAAGTTGTTGGCACCTCTCCTTCCACTGTCGCAAGAGCATTCATGCTCAGATACCTCCTATTTTGAGTCACTATACTGATCATCCCTACATATCCCTACATGGGGCAGTTCTGTGTGACCTCATTAACTTGTAGGGTATTTTCCTGCAAAGCATGAGCAGGCAAGGGGTCTCTGAAAACCTCCATTTGTTGATTGCTTGGTACGACGGGATTATCCACTGCTAGTGTCTTGTTATCAATCAAGTCTTGCACCAAGCCCTTAAATTTCCAACAGGCATTTAGGTCATGTCCCTGCCACCTATGGAACTATAGTACAAGTCCTCTCTATACCCCTTAGGCTTGGGTGCGTTGGGATCTATAGTTTGAACCTACCGCAGAGCTAATCCGCTTTACCGCTACAAGCAGTTAAACAAGGAGTCCCTGGACTCTATGTAGGGTGTGTATTGTCGCCTAGGGCGATGCTACTAATTCTGTTCTTGCATCTAATTTTCTCTGTCATAGTTGTTAGGAGGCACTACTTGGTAGTTAGCCTTTTGAGGTTTTGTTGCTTGTGCAGGCTTAGGGATATTGATAGCAAATTGGTTAATCGCAGCAGGTTTTTGTTGCGTGTTCCCAGCTTTAATGTTTTTAGTCCACTCTTTTTTCTTAGTTTTGGCTATCTTGTCATCCTATATTTTGATCTCTTCAATGATCTTGGCTTACACCAGAGCTTCTTCTAAGGTGGCATATTGCTGCAGCTACAATAGCATAGATATCGATCTCAAAAAACTCTTGGAGAACATCTGAGTGAGGTCAGACATAGGAGGGAGGTAGGGCAGCTTCGAAAGCAATGTCCTCCACTGATTCTCGTAGGCCGCCATGGTCTCCTCCTCATATTTCCTAAGGCTAGCTAAGTCACTTAGTGATACCTTATTCTTGGTATTGAAGGTGAAGCGTTTGAGGAACGCATCCATTAACTGATCTAAGTTGTTAATGTTGTGCTTTGGTAACTGAGTAAACCAATATAAGGTAGGACCTACGAATGTGGTTATAAACATTCTTAATAACAAAGCATCATTGTCCTGAATACCAAAGCATTGGCTCAAGAATCTCGTCACATTCTCTTGAGCATCATCCTCACCTCTAAAGGTTGCCAACTGAGGTAGCTTAAAGTTTTCAGGGTAAGGGGTGTTTGGTAAGGATGGATGCACGGTGATGACCGTAGAGTTGGCATAAAGTGGGCGTTTGGGGCCTAAAAGTTTTGTCCTCCTGAGACTCCAAACGCTCTAGCAACGCTTTATATGCATCTGAAGATTTAATCTCTTCTTCTTTAGTTTGCTTCCATTGTGGGTTGTGGGAGACTTGAGGCCTATAGAGGGATGGCTGGATGGTAACCCCTCCACCTTGGTAGGGCATTTCGGCCCATTATTCTTCTTGTTCATATTCCTCGTAAGCTTCCTAAGGAGTCTTTGGATGAGACCTATGACCCTGGGTGGGTCCCCGCGGAGGGTACCCATCGTTGCTCTGGGGAGTGGCCTCCCACTCAGGTCTAGGAGGTCTCGAAGGCAGCATTTGGTAAGGTCATGGGGACCTATTTCACACCAAGGGGTTACACCTCTCGTATGGTTTCGCTCTTTGGGTGTGCGGGGTTGGAACCCTCTCGGCACCAGGTTATGTAGTAGCTCATATGTTTGGCACCTAATGCACTCTTTGCTAAGGTGATATAAATGCTCTAGCTGCTACTAGTCTTGTTCAAGCCGTGTGATATACGCTTGGTGGGTGGCTTGTCTGGCGACTACCAAGACAATTTGTTTTGTCATCTTAAGCCTAGGATGCCTGGATGCCTCTCCTATGCACTTACCCCAATCATGATGATTCGAGATCTTAATAGGTTGCTTCCCTCTATCAAGGTTGGCAACATTTACCTGAGGCTCTGGCCTCAATGAGTGATCATGGTACATAGCGGGTGTGGAGGCGCATGGCTCCCGCGCTATACGTTGCTCTCGAGGAATGTAAGGGTCTTCCTCATGCTCCCTTTTATATGTGTGAAAGGGTCAGGTAGAGTCAGCTTACCCTGCTTGAAGAGCCTTGCAATCTAGGTTTTGTCTATTGGTTATAACAGTGATGGGGGGAAAAGGAGGGATGCCATAATCATGTGGCCTCTCCTCCTGGAAACTATGTCATTCTAGCACTTCATCACATGGTGGCCACTCATATCGAGCTTCTAAGGGAGCCTTTTTATCTATGTTGAGTGCCACATGTAAGGACTCTTCCCTAAAGGGGCTATGATGAACGGGCGTGTCCCTCAAAGGGGTGCCCCTATAGTTCCATATTGACATGGAATGATGTGGACTCTCCTGTGGGTCAGGCCGCCAAGGTGGTATGACCAAGTCCTTAGGGCTATAGCAGAGGCGACTTGTGCCCCTTTGTACACTTTTCACAGCTTCTGCCCTTGATTGGGCTTGGCTATGTGTGTACACCATGGTGGTGCTTTCCTACAAGCTATGTAGATTTTTATCTCTTTTTATGATTTTTTATTTTTTTGCTACACTAAACAGAAAAGATCATACACACACACAAAGCAGTGATTATCTCGTTTAAATATTGAGTGTGTCCTAGACCTGGTTTAGTGTGTTTTGATTTTTGTTTTTGTTTTTTTTGTTTGTTTTTTTTTTTGAAGGTTTTTTTAAAGAATTTTTAAATGCAAATGATGGCTCTTATGGCTCCCTAAAATGGTCACCCCTTCGATATACCATTTCCAGGCCGATATACCAACCTCTCTATATACCCGCCCTTACATGAGGGGAAACTATAGGTACGTGAGAGCAGATGGTACGTGGAACGTAGGCGATACGGAAGGGGAATCACCCTGTTTATGACACCTACCATATAAGACTTATCCTCATGTGTTGGGAATCACCCCAGCTACACTCGGTCAGCTTTCGTCAGGATTTACATCTAGCAATAGTAGTGATCGAGGTAATGGATGCAAAAATTCAAGCCAAGGTGGTGATGAAATCCACCGTTGGTCTTGATCAAGGGCTGGGGTTTTATGACCAAATCCTTGGTGTTTAATTTTCCACGTGGTGTGTGGGGTTATTTTTATTTTGCAAAATGGAAACAAGCAAGCAGTAAAGGAAAACTACTTTCCCTAAGTAATCAAGTACCCTAAAAACAGAAAAATAGACAAGAAAAGTTCAGAATCCTTACCTCTTCTCTGCCCAAATATTTTGATTCTGAGTTTCTACCCGAAGACTACATAGATAGAAATTTGTCCTGGGGGGAATGAATTACAGGATTGTATTCATCATAGGGTGGGGCAAATTCCCATTCGTCCCTGGGTAAGACGAATTACAGCTCTGTATCCACCTCCTGATGGAACGAATAGCAGTCAACATATGAAACTCGACACCTGCAAGCAAAAAACAACCAAGTTTGGATCATATATCTGATCTTAAAAATATAGGACAAGGTCCCACTGTGATTGCCACTGAAAGCATGAGGATACGAAAAAAAAAGGAAAACTCCAAGCACGATGCAAAAATGGAACTAAACTTAACGCTAAATCCTACGAATTTAAAATACATGAAATGGAGAAAAACATGAATTGAAACCCAAATGAAATAACAGCCCTTTTATTTTATTGATGTATTTCACAATTTTTTTACAATTCACATCCTCCCTTTTTAGGGGCGAGGAGCGTCAAATTCATCTCTTGGTTACATCCATGGATAGCCATCCTTCTTCCGCGTGCCCACATGTAATATGGGCGGACCAAAACGTTGTCACCACTTGTGTCTACAAATTTTGATTCCTTGATGCTCCTCCGATGTTCTGATCCTATGTTCAAAGGAAAAATAAATAGTTAGTAGCACCTGCGGATGAAACAAAACATGCAATCCCCAAGCCTACGATAAGTGAATGAGAAAAATGAATTAAACTATAACTAAAATGAATCCAAATGCTCTAAAAATTTGATAGGGGCATCAGGACATCACCAAGAGGGCACTACAAAAATAACAGTCAAGAAATTCCTTGCCAATTTGAATTCGCTTCGAGGCGGGGCGAATTTACCTGCAATAAAACGCCGAAAAGGTGTTGTCCCAAATGTCCTGCCTAGGAAGCTCCAAAAGACCGAAAAATTTGGGGTTAGCTAATTGGGGGAATTTTGGGAAGACCCAGATGGTCAGATTCTCCAAATTTGAAGTCCATCAATAGGAATTTGATGATGCTACCTGCAAGTTAGTAAAAGTGAACGAAGATAGAAACATGATCAAAATTATTCAAAATGAGACGAAATTTAAATGACAACCTATCTAAGCATCATAGAATTGAATGCAAAAAATTAAAATTATAGAAAGAAAAATCTACCACAAATTCCCAATCGTTCCTAAAAGGGACGAATAGGCCTATAGCAGTGCGGGGGGGGGCAACCCGGGCGGGACGCCACCGTTTGAGGTGTGATTTCGACACCAATCCACTTGGGATAGGTCCAAAATATCTTACAAGGTGTTGTCGACAAATTGGGTGGTATACTGTGGTCAAGTGTCGGGTTTTGGGCTCAAGATTTGTCCTTCCAATAGTCACCCAATGACCTCCTCTCTGAAAGAGATCAAGGATGTAAAAGGCACAAATCGCACAAGGATGTATGGGGAAGTAAAACGAAACACTTCGTTACTCCAAATTGCTCTTCCTCTGTATATTTTGGGGTGAGAAAACCCACCAATTTATAGACCTAGAGGTCTCTTGGGATGAGCATGCAGAGGCGCCACTTGGTGGCCATGCCCTTCTAGGGGAGGGAAGATTCCTCCCTGAATAGGGACTCCATGACTGCCCTTGTAACAACCTCTAACGCTTGAAAATGCTCACCTATACTCCCATGCAATGAATGAAGCGTTTAGTGGCGGATCTGAGCTGTCATTTGTCAAGATTTGACTTTTTGCCTATCAAACCTGAAATTTGCCCCACCTTGAAGCGAATTGTGAATTCGTCCCTAGGCGGAGCGAATCCCAATTAGATTTCATCCCTGGATGGAATGGATATTGAGCAAAGTTCCTGAAGGTGCCAAAATGATTTATTACCTTCCAAAACTGCTGTGAGAGTGGTTAGGACCACCTGTTTAACCTAAGGGGCTGCCCCGGGAGTCGTGTGTGCCAATGTGATCGGTGTTTGCCGTCACATAATCAGATTGGTGTTGTTTTGGTGTCTACGGGTGTTTAATTTTTCTATCCTATTTTTTGTGATTCCTCTTTCTATGCACTCCTAGGGTGGGTTCTAACCATAACCCCCTTTGGTTGAAGATCCCCTTTGGTTGAGGTAATGTGGTGCAATAACCTTGAGTTTGAAACCCAATTAAAGGAGTGGTCAAATGAAGGAGAGGTATGTTAGGGTTGGAGGACCTTGCATCTAAACTGATAAATATTGAAGCCAACTTTAAGGTCTTGACTAAGGATATTTTTGGGAATATCTTAAAAAATAAGGAATATCTCATGTCCCAATTCAAATTTGTGGAATATTAGGTGGAAGTTGAGGGTTTTTCATAGGATTTGTTAAATAAAGAAAAAAATATCCTCTTATCCATATATAACACCTTGGTGAATGAGGAATTTCTTTGAAAGTAGAAATCCCAAGTGTTATGGTTCAAGGAAGGAGACATGAATTCTAAGTACTTTTATTCTTCCACTCTGCGACACAAGAGTCACAATAAAATCATAGAAAAATGGCTAGTAGATGGATATCTTGCTAAAGATATAGAAACTATTAGATCTAAGGTCGTATCTCATTTTATCTCTTTGTTGGGTTCTATCGAGCCTCAAGATTTCTAGGTCGAGGACTTTTTGATCTTTGTCATCCCTACGATTATAGAAATTATTAGATCTGAGGTGATGTCTTATTTTATATATTTTCTAGGTTCTATCGAGCCTTAGGATTTCCAGGTCGATGACTCTTTGATCTTTGCCATACCTACAATTATCTCAAGGGATATGAATACAGGTATCGAAGTAATATTTTTGGATGATGAAATTAAAGTTGTTGATAGAATAGGCACTTTGAAGGCTCTGGCACCTAATGGATTTCCTCCTATATTCTTCCAAAAAATTTGGCACATTGTCAGTAAGGATGTTTATTCCACCATCAGAGCTATGCAAATGACTTCTATGGCTCCAAGATCTATTAATTTAAATTTCATTGTGTTTATCCCAAAGTCACCTAATGCTAATTCCTTCAATGAATTTAGGCCTATAATCTTGTACAACACCATTTATAAAATTATAACTAAGGTAATGGTAAATCAAATTTAGCTTATGATATCATCTCTAATTCATACTCCTCATAGTGGTTTTGTCAAAGGTAGATAGATTCTAGATGGAGTAATAGTGATGCATGAGTTGATCCATTTTGTTCATAAGAGTGGAAGAGTTGGTAAAGAGAAAAACCAACTATTACTTGATGGATTCAGGCCTCCTCACTCTCTAAGAGGTGGTAAATATGGACTCCTTAGGCCTTGTAAATAAATATTTTCTCATGGAATGTATGAGGCTTAAATGGTTCCTCCAAGAAACGTTTACTAGGCTCTTTAAGAAGGGGTCATTCCCCTGACATACTTCTAATCCAAGAATCTAAATGGGATGATAGTTCTTGGAAATATATTCATAGATTTTTTTGGAATGAAGCTATTTTTGCTACTAGGGAAGTGGTGGGAACATCTTGGGGTCTTCTATGCTTCTGGAATACATCCATATTAGAAGGTAATGTTCTATCTATTTTTAAGAGGGTGATAAATATTATTTTCACATGCAATTATTCTAGCAAAAGTTGGGTTTTATCAAATATTTACACTTCAAACATCGATCACGAAAGGAGACTATTTTGGAATGAGATTTTGGAAATGAGTATTATTTTTGACAATCAAGCCTAGATGTTAGTTGGGGATTTCAATACCCCATTGCTCCCTTAAAAAAAAGTAGGTAATAAGGTGGATTACCGCAGCATTGAGGACATCAAGAAGTTCATACTCATGACTGAGCTTTTGGACTTGGATCTCAAGGGCTCCAAATTCACTTAAACCAATCAAAGGAAGGGTAGTAGTTTAATCCTCTATAAATTGGATTGAGGTCTAGTTTTCACATTCGAATGTTACCAAAATCATGTAGACTTCCCCATCGCTCTAGATGCCTACACGTACGACCATCTAACCTATCCACCCATGTTGGTATAGTGATCACCGATGCATCTGCACCAAATTTCACCAATTGAGTTGTGTTAGTTACACTATCCCAATTTGTGAAGGTTATCCTCCAGTGTGGTTGCTTGTTTGTTCTGTCAGACGTGGTATACTTATCCAACATAGATGAACCTTATTCCTAGCTACACCTATCTACGTGGTTGCATTTTTGGTGATGATCATGTTTCATATGACTCAGTATTGCCTATCTACAGTGGCACCAATCTATCCATAATTGTTCTACATTTCTCATTGATATATTCCATTTAGACCTATTTTGACTATGTGCATCATCCACGTAAGCATCCATTCACTTCTTGTGCTCGTCCGACTGTGCAATCTCTCGTATGATTCATCATTTACATACCATGAATACCTAGAGAATTTTCATTGTATAGATGCCCTGGCTTTGGACTTCTTGTGTTTGGAATGTTTGGCTATCGTCGTGTTATCTCATATCTTCAAAGCTATCTATCCATACTGCACCTAGAAGAGAGATCAATTCAAATATTTGCCCTTGTTGGAAGATGTCATTGTTGTAATTCTTACATGTCACAACCAGGTGTTCCTATGTGGGTCCCACATTAATAGTATACCACTGGCCACCTCACCATGTCTCTCAAAGTTTCACATTGTAGATCTCTATGGCATTTAGATGTCATGATGTGTGTCTATGTCTAGGTGTAGTCGGACCCTGTCCCTGTGACAAAATATTAAAGAATTATTAAGACAATATATAATAACAATAAAACTAAGACTTAACCTAAAACAGTAAAAATAAAATAAACAACTAAAGACACTACAACATAAGACTATAGATGAACCTACTAGATCAACAAACTCAATATATATATATATATATATATATATATATATATATATAAATTATTATAGATATATATGAAATATAAAAATAATAACTATAAAGTTTTTATATTTTTTTCTTTATCATATTATTATTATAATATAATAATAATATAATTTTATTTTTTATTTTTATATATTTTTATTTATTTTAACAAAAAATTTAACCAATACATTAAGTTGAAAGAGCCTAGTCTAGCTAACTTCTAAATGTATGATTGGTTGAATTCAAAATTTAACCATTAAATACCTTTGCAACCAACATATACTTTTCTCCAACGCAAGATAAATGGAGACCCTAACCAACTACCAGACATTGCAACTTACACGAATTAGGTATTAACCAAACAAAAATAAAAAATTGGACGCTACAAAGGAAATCATGGGAAATTACCCATCAAAATTACCACTCCAAAAATTACCAAAATCCCACAAAACCAAAATTTAAAGGTGGGTCCCCAAGCTTTGGGGATAGTTGTGGAGAGGCCACAACACTACCCCAAAAAAAATGAGGTAATGAGGTGGATTACCGTAGTATGGAGAACTTCAGTAAGTTCATATGCATGACTGAGCTTTTTGACTTCAATCTCAAGTGCTCCAAATTCACTTGGACTAATCAGATGATGGGTAGTAGTTTAATCCTCTATAAATGGAATTGAGTGGTGGTCTCTAATTTTTCTATCCTATTTTTTTGTGATGCCTCTTTCTATACACTACCTAGGGTGGGTTCTAACCATAACCCCCTTTGGTTGGAGATTCCTTTAAGATCCCCTTTCCACCCATGACCTTTTAAATTTGAGGTAATGTGGTGCAATCACCTTGAGTTTGAAACCCAATTAAAGGAGTGGTCAAATGAAGGAGAGGTATGTTCTGGGTTGGAGGACCTTCTAAAATGATAAATATTGAAGCCAATTTTAAGGTCTTGAATAAGGATATTTTTGGGAATATCTTAAAAAATAAGGAATATCTCAAGTCCCAATTCAAAGTTGTGGAATATTAGGTGGAAGTTGAGGGTTTTTCATAGGATTTGTTAAATAAAGAAAAAAATATCCTCTCAGCCATATATAACACCTTGGTGAATGAGGAATTTCTTTGAAAGTAGAAATCCCAAGTGTTATGGCTCAAG
Source organism: Wollemia nobilis (assembly GCA_028583015.1). Lineage (NCBI taxonomy): Eukaryota > Viridiplantae > Streptophyta > Pinopsida > Araucariales > Araucariaceae > Wollemia > Wollemia nobilis. Next base: position 24,895 of record JAQPPZ010005372.1, on the reverse strand, counting down.
GAAGAGACATGAATTGTAAGTACTTTTATTCTTCCACTCTGTGACACAAGAGTCACAATAAAATCATAGAAAAATGGCTAGCAGATGGATCTCCTACTAAAGATATAGAAACTAATAGATCTAAGGTGGTATCTCATTTTATCTCTTTGTTGGGTTCTATCGAGCCTTAGGATTTCTAGGTCAAGGACTCTTTGATCTTTGTCATCCCTACAATTATAGAAATTATTAGATCTAAGGTGATGTCTTATTTTATATATTTTCTAGGTTTTACCGAGCCTTAGGATTTCTAGGTTGATGACTCTTTGATCTTTTCCATACCTATAATTATCTCAAGGAATATGAATACAGGTATCGAATTAATATTTTTGGATGACGAAATTAAAGTTTTTGTTGATAGAATAGGCACTTTGAAGGCTCTGGAACCTAATGGATTTCCTCCTATATTCTTCCAAAAAATTTGGCACATTGTCAGTAAGGATGTTTATTCCACCATCAGAGCTATGCAAATGACTTCTATGGCTCCAAGATATATTAATTTAACTTTCATTATGTTTATCCCAAAGTCACCTAATGTTAATTCCTTTAATGAATTTAGGCCTATAAGCTTGTGTAACACCTTCTATAAAATTCTAAGGTAATGGTAAATCAAATTTAGCTTCTGATATCATCTCTAATTCATAGTCCTCATAGTGGTTTTGTCATAGGTAGATAGATTCTATATGGAGTAATAATGATGCATGAGTTGATTCATTATGTTCATAAGAGTGGAAGAGTTGGTAAAGAGAAAAACCAACTATTACTTGATGGATTCAAGCCTCCTCACTCTCCAGGAGGTGGTAAATATGGACTCCTTAGGCCTTGTAAATAAATATTTTTCTCATGGAATGTAAGAGGCTTAAATGGTTCCTCCAAGAAAATTTTACTAGGATCTTTAAGAAGGGGTCATTCCCCTGACATACTTCTAATCCAAGAATCTAAGTGGGATGGTAGTTCTTGGAAATATATTCATAGATTTGTTTGAAATGAAGTTGGTTTTGCTACTAGGGAAGTGGTGGGAACATACTAGGGTCTTCTATGCTTTCGGAATACGTCCATATTAGAAGGTAATGTTCTATATATTTTTAAAAGGGTGATAAATATTATTTTCACATGCAATTATTCTAGAAAAAGTTAGGTTTTATCAAATATTTACACTTCAAACATCGATCACGAAAGGAGACTATTTTGGACAATCAAGCCTAGATGTTAGTTGGGGATTTCAATACCCCATTTCTCCATTAAAAAAAAAAAGGTAATAAGGTGGATTACTGCAGCATTGAGGACATCAAGAAGTTCATACACATGACTGAGTTTTTGGACTTGGATATCAAGGGCTCCAAATTCACTTGAACCAATCAAAGGAAGGGTAGTAGTTTAAACCTCTTTAAATTTGATTGAGTGGTGGTTTCTCAGTTGGCTATCCCAAGTTTTATTGATACATATTTCTATACGCTCCACATGGTGGGTTCTCACCAGAATAAACGATGTCCATTCACCATGTTCACCATAATATGTGAGGTCTATTTTTCACATTTGAATGTTACCAAAACCATGTAGACTTCCCCATCGCTCTAGCAGCCTACACATACGACCATCTAACCTATCCACCATCGTTGGTATAGTGATCACCGATGCATTTGCACCAAATTTCACTAATTGAGTTGTTTCAGCTACAATATCCCAATCTGTGAAGGTTATCCGCCAGCGTGGTTGCTTGTTTGTTTCGTCAGACGTGGTATACTTATCCAACATAGATGAACCTAGTTCCTAGCTGCACCTATCTACGTGGTTGCATTTTTGGTGATGATCGTGTTTCATAGCACTCAGTATTGCCTATCTACAGTGGCACCAATCTATCCATAATTGTTCTACATTTCTCATTGGTATATTCCATTTAGAACTATTTTGACTATGTGCATCATCCACGTAAGCATCCATTCACTTCTTGTGCCTCGTTCGACTATGCAATCTATCGTATGATTCATCATTTACATACCACAAATACCTAGAGCAAGTTCATTGTATAGATGCCCTGGCCTTGGGCTTATTGTGTTTGGAATGTTTGTCTATCAATGCGTCATCTCATGTCCTCAAAGTTATCTATCCATACTACACCTAGTAGAGAGAATTCAAATATTTGCCCTTGTTGGATGATGTCATCGTTGTAATTCTTGCATGGCATAGTGAAGTGTTCCTATGTGGGTCCCACATTAATAGAATACCACTGGCCACCTCACCATGTCTCTTGAAGTGTCACGTTGTAGAACTCTATGGTCTTTAGAGCTCACGATGTGTGTCTATTTCTAGGTGTAGTTAGACCCTGTCCCTGTGACAACATATTAAGGAATCATTAAGACAATATCTAATAACAATAAAACTAAGACTTAACCTAAAACATTAAAAATAAAATAAACAACTAAAGACACTACAACATAAGACCATAGATGAACCTACAAGATCAACAAACTCAATATATATATATAATTATTATATATATATATGAAATATAAAAATAATAACTATAAAGTTTCTATATTTTTTTCTTTATCATATTATTATTATAATATAATAATATATATATTTTTTTTTTTTTTAATATTTTTTTCTTATTTTAACAAAATTTTGAACCAATACATTAAGTTGAAAGAGTCTAGTCTAGCTAACTTCTAAATGTATGATTGGTTGAATTTAAAAGTTAACCATTAAATACCTTTGCAACCAACATATACTTTTCTCCAACGCAAGATAAATGGAGACCCTAACCAACTACCAGACATTGCAACTTACACGAATTAGGTATTAACCAAACAAAAAGGGAAACTTGGAGGCTACAAAGGAAATCATGGGAAATTACCCATCAAAATTACCTCTCCAAAAATTATCAAAATCCCACAAAACCAAAATTTAAATGTGGGTCCCCAAGCTTTGGGTATATTTGTGGAGATACCACAACACTACCCAAAAAAAAATGAGGTAATGAGGTGGATTACTGCAGTATGGAGAACTTTAGTAAGTTCATATGCATGACTGAGCTTTTGGACTTCGATCTCAAGGGATCCAAATTCACTTGGACCAATCATATCATGGGTAGTAGTTTAATCCTCAATAAATTTAATTGAGTGGTGGTGTCTAATTTTTTTATCCTATTTTTTGGTGATTCCTCTTTCTATACACTCCCTAGGGTGGTTTCTAACCATAACCCCATTTGGTTGAATATTCCCTTAAGATCCCCTTTCCACCCGTGACCTTTTAAATTTGAGGTAATGTGGTGTGATCACCTTGATTTTGAAACCCAATTAAAGGAATTGTCAAATGAAGGAGAGGTATGTTTTGGGTTGGAGGACCTTGCATCTAAACTTATAAATATTGAAGCCAATTTTAAGGTCTTGAATAAGGATATTTTTGGGAATATCTTAAAAAATAAGGAATATCTCAAGTCCCAATTCAAAGTTGTGGAATATTTGTTGGGTTCTATCGAGCCTCAGGATTTCTAGGTCGAGGACTATTTGATCTTTGTCATCCCTACGATTATAAAAATTATTAGATCTGAGGTGATGTCTTATTTTATATATTTTCTAGGTTCTACCGAGCCTTAGGATTTCCAGGTCGATGACTCTTTGATCTTTGCCATACCTACAATTATCTCAAGGGATATGAATACGGGTATGTAAGTAATATTTTTGGATGATGAAATTAAAGTTGTTGTTGATAGAATAGGCACTTTGAAGGCTCTGGCACCTAATGGATTTCCTCCTATATTCTTCCAAAAAATTTGGCAAATTGTCAGTAAGGATGTTTATTCCACCATCAGAGCTATGCAAATGACTTCTATGGCTCCAAGATCTATTAATTTAACTTTCATTGTGTTTATCCCAAAGTCACCTAAGGCTAATTCCTTCAGTGAATTTAGGCCTATAAGCTTGTGTAACACCTTCTATAAAATTCTAACTAAGGTAATGGTAAATCAAATTTAGCTTCTGATATCATCTCTAATTCATACTCCTCATAGTGGTTTTGTCAAAGTTAGATAGATTCTAGATGGAGTAATAGTGATGCATGAGTTGATCCATTTTGTTCATAAGAGTGGAAGAGTTGGTAAATAGAAAAATCAACTATTACTTGATGGATTCAAGCCTCCTCACTCTCCATGAGGTGGTAAATATGGACTCCTTAGGCCTTGTAAATAAATATTTTCGCATGGAATGTATGAGGCTTAAATGGTTCCTCGAATAAATTTTTACTAGGCTCTTTAAGAAGGGGTCATTCCCCTGACATACTTCTAATCCAAGAATCTAAGTGGGATGGTATTTCTTGGAAATATATTCATAGATTTGTTTGAAATGAAGCTGGTTTTGCTACTAGGGAAGTGGTGGGAACATACTAGGGTCTTCTATGCTTTTGGAATACGTCCATATTAGAAGGTAATGTTCTATCTATTTTTAAGAGGGTGATAAATATTATGTTCACTTGCAAATATTCTAGCAAAAATTGGGTTTTATCCAATATTTACACTTCAAACATCGATCACGAAAGGAGACTATTTTGGAATGAGATTTTGGAAATGAGTATTATTTTTGACAATCAAGCCTAGATGTTAGTTGGGGATTTCAATACCCCATTGCTCCCTTAAAAAAAAATAGGTAATAATGTGGATTACCGCAGCATTGAGGACATCAAGAAGTTCATACTCATGACTGAGCTTTTGCACATGGATCTCAAGGGCTCCAAATTCACTTGAACCAATCAAAGGAAGGGTAGTAGTTTAATCCTCTGTAAATTGGATTGAGTGGTGGTTTCTAAGTTGGCTATCCCATGTTTTATTGATACATATTTCTATATGCTCCCCATGGTGGATTATGACCATAATAAATGATGTCCATTCACCGTGTTCACCATAATATGTGAGGTCTAGTTTTCACATTTGAATGTTACCAAAACCATGTAGACTTCCCCATCACTCTAGCGGCCTACACGTACGACTATCTAACCTATCCACCCTTGTTGGTATTGTGATCACCGATGCATCTGCACCAAATTTCACCAATTGAGTTGTGTTAGCTACACTATCCCAATACATGAAGGTTATCTGCCAGCGTGGTTGGTTGCTTGTTTGTTCTGTCAAACGTGGTATACTTATCCAACATAGATGAACCTGGTTCCTAGATGCACCTATCTACGTTGTTGCATTTTTGGCGATGATCATGTTTCATATGACTCAGTATTGCCTATCTACAGTGGCACCAATCTATTCGTAATTGTTCTAAATTTCTCATTGTTATATTCAATTCAGACCTATTTTGACTATGTGCATCATCCACGTAAGCATCCATTCACTTCTTGTGCTCGTCTAAATGTACAATCTCTCATATGATTCATCATTTACATACCACAAATACCTAGAGCAATTTCATTGTATAGATGCCCTGGACTTGGGCTTCTTGTGTTTGGAATGATCGGCTATCACCACATCATATCATGTCCTCAAAGATATCTATCCATACTGCACCTAGTAGAGAGAATTCAAATCTTTGCCCTTGTTAGATGATGTCGTCATTGCAATTCTTGCATGTCATAGTGAGGTGTTCCTATGTGGGTCCCACATTAATAGTATACAACTAGCCACCTCACCATGTCTCTCAAAGTGTCACGTTGTAGACCTCTATGGTCTTTAGAGCTCACGGTGTGTGTCTATGTCTAGGTGTAGTTGGACCCTGTCCCTGTGACAACATATTAAAGAATCATTAAGACAATATCTAATAACAATAAAACTAAGACTTAACCTAAACATTAAAAATAAAATAAACAACTAAAGACACTATAACATAAGACTATATATGCACATACTAGATCAACAAACTCAATATATATATATATATATATATAATTATTATAGATATATATGAAATATAAAAATAATAACTATAAAGTTTTTATATTTTTATTTATTTTAACAAAATTTTGAACCAATACATTAAGTTGAAAGAGCCTAGTCTAGCTAACTTCTAAATGTATGATTGGTTGAATTTAAAAGTTAACCATTAAATACCTTTGCAACCAACATATACTTTTCTCCAACGCAAGATAAATGGAAACCCTAACCAACTATCAGACATTGCAAATTACATGAATTAGGTATTAACCAAACAAAAATAAAAACTTGGAGGCTACAAAGGAAATCATGGGAAATTACCCATCAAAATTACCACTCCAAAAATTACCAAAATCCCACAAAACCAAAATTTAAAGGTGGGTCCCCAAGCTTTGGGGATAGTTGTGGAGATACCACAACACTACCCAAAAAAAAAGGAGGTAATGAGGTGGATTACCGTAGTATGGAGAACTTTAGTAAGTTCATATGCATGACTGAGCTTTTGGACTTTGATCTCAAGGGATCCAAATTCACTTGGACCAATCATATCATGGGTAGTAGTTTAATCCTCAATAAATTTAATTGAGTGGTGGTGTCTAATTTTTCTATCCTATTTTTTGGTGATTCCTCTTTCTATACACTCCCTAGGGTGGGTTCTAACCATAACCCCCTTTGGTTGAATATTCCCTTAAGATCCCCTTTCCACCCGTGACCTTTTAAATTTGAGGTAATGTGCTGCGATCACCTTGATTTTGAAACCCAATTAAAGGAGTGGTCAAATGAAGGAGAGGTATGTTCTGGGTTGGAGGACCTTGCATCTAAACTGATAAATATTGAAGCCAATTTTAAGGTCTTGAATAAGGATATTTTTGGGAATATCTTAAAAAATAAGGAATATCTCAAGTCCTAATTCAAAGTTGTGGAATATTAGGTGGAAGTTGAGGGTTTTTCATAGGACTTGTTAAATAAAGAAAAAAATATCCTCTCAGCCATATATAACACCTTGGTGAATGAGGAATATCTTTGAAAGTAGAAATCCCAAGTGTTATGGCTCAATGAAGGAGACATGAATTCTAAGTACTTTTATTCTTCCACCCTGCGACACAAGAGTCACAATAAAATCATAGAAAAATGGCTAGCAGATGGATCTCTTGCTAAAGATATAGAAACCATTAGATCTAAGGTGGTATCTCATTTTATCTCTTTGTTGGGTTCTATCGAGCCTCAATATTTCTAGGTCGAGGACTCTTTGATCTTTGTCATCCCTACGATTATAAAAATTATTAGATCTGAGGTGGTCTTATTTTATATATTTTCTAGGTTCTACCGAGCCTTAGGATTTCCAGGTCGATGACTCTTTGATCTTTGCCATACCTACAATTATCTCAAGGGAGATGAATACAAGTATGGAAGTAATATTTTTGGATGATGAAATTAAAGTTGTTGTTGATAGAATAGGCACTTTGAAGGCTCTGGCACCTAATGAATTTCCTCCTATATTCTTCCAAAAAATTTGTCAAATTGTCAGTAAGGATGTTTATTCCACCATCAGAGCTATGCAAATGACTTCTATGGCTCCAAGATCTATTAATTTAACTTTCATTGTGTTTATCCCAAAGTCACCTAATGCTAATTCCTTCAATGAATTTAGGCCTATAAGCTTGTGTAACACCTTCTATAAAATTCTAACTAAGGTAATGGTAAATCAAATTTAGCTTCTGATATCATCTCTAATTCATACTCCTCATAGTGGTTTTGTCAAAGTTAAATAGATTCTAGATGGATTAATAGTGATGCATGAGTTGATCCATTTTGTTCATAAGAGTGGAAGAGTTGGTAAATAGAAAAATCAACTATTACTTGATGGATTCAAGCCTCCTCACTCTCCATGAGGTGGTAAATATGGACTCCTTAGGCCTTGTAAATAAATATTTTCTCATGGAATGTACGAGGCTTAAATGGTTCCTCAAAGAAATGTTTACTAGGCTCTAAAAGAAGGAGTCATTCCCCTGACATACTTCTAATCCAAGAATCTAAGTGGGATGGTATTTCTTGGAAATATATTCATAGATTTGTTTGAAATGAAGCTGGTTTTGCTACTAGGGAAGTGGTGGGAACATACTAGGGTCTTCTATGCTTTTGGAATACGTCCATATTAGAAGGTAATGTTCTATATATTTTTAAGAGGGTGATAAATATTATTTTCAAATGCAATTATTCTAGCAAAAGTTGGGTTTTATCAAATATTTACACTTCAAACATCGATCACGAAAGGAGACTATTTTGGAATGAGATTTTGGAAATGAGTATTATTTTTTACAATAAATCCTAGATTTTAGTTGGGGATTTCAATACCCCATTGCTCCCTTAAAAAAAAATAGGTAATAATGTGGATTACCGCAGCATTGAGGACATCAAGAAGTTCATACTCATGACTGAGCTTTTGGACATGGATCTCAAGGGCTCCAAATTCACTTGAATCAATCAAAGGAAGGGTAGTAGTTTAATCCTCCACAAATTGGATTGAGTGGTGGTTTCTAAGTTGGCTATCCCATTTTTTATTGATACATATTTCTATACGCTCCCCATGGTGGGTTCTGACCATAATCAACGATGTCCATCCACCATGTTCACCATAATATGTGAGGTCTAGTTTTCACATTTGAATGTTACCAAAACCATGTAGACTTCCCCATCACTCTAGCGGCCTACACGTACGACCATCCAACCTATCCACCCTCATTGGTATAGTGATCACCAATGCATCTACACCAAATTTCACCAATTGAGTTGTGTCAGCTACACTATCCCAATCCGTGAAGGTTATCCGCTAGCATGGTTGCTTGTTTGTTCTATCAGATGTGGTATACTTATCCAACATAGATGAACCTAGTTCCTAGCTGCACCTATCTACGTGGTTGCATTTTTGGTGATGATCATGTTTCATATGACTCAGTATTGCCTATCTACAGTGGCACCAATCTATCCGTAATTGTTCTACATTTCTCATTGTTATATTCAATTCAGACCTATTTTGACTGTGTGCATCATCCACGTAAGCATCCATTCACTTCTTGTGCTCGTCTAAATGTACAATCTCTCATATTATTCATCATTTACATACCACAAATACCTAGATAAAGTTCATTGTATAGATACCCTGCCCTTGGGTTTATTGTATTTGGAATGTTTGGCTATCATTGCATCATATCATGTCCTCAAAGCTATATATCCATACTGCGCCTAGTAGAGAGATCAATTCAAATCTTTGCCCTTATTGGAAGATGTCATTGTTGCAATTCTTGCATGTCATAGTGAGGTGTTCCTATGTGGGTCCCACATTAATAGTATACAACTAGCCACCTCACCATGTCTCTCAAAGTGTCACGTTGTAGACCTCTATGGTCTTTAGAGCTCACGGTGTGTGTCTATGTCTAGGTGTAGTTGGACCCTGTCCCTGTGACAACATATTAAAGAATCATTAAGACAATATCTAATAACAATAAAAATAAAATAAACAACTAAAGACACTACAACATAAGACTATAGATGAACCTACTAGATCAACAAACTCAATATATATATATATATATATATATATATATATATATATATATATATATATATATATATATATATATAATTATTATAGATATATATGAAATATTAAAATAATAACTATAAAGTTTTTATATTTTTATTTATTTTAACAAAATTTTGAACCAATACATTAAGTTGAAAGAGCCTAGTCTAGCTAACTTCTAAATGTATGATTGGTTGAATTTAAAAGTTAACAATTAAATACCTTTGCAACCAACATATACTTTTCTCCAACGCAAGATGAATGGAGACCCTAACCAACTATCAGACATTGCAAATTACATGAATTAGGCATTAACCAAACAAAAAGGGAAATTTGGAGGCTACAAAGTAAATCATGGGAAATTACACATCAAAATTACCACTCCAAAAATTACCAAAATCCCACAAAACCAAAATTTAAAGGTGGGTCCCTAAGCTTTGGGGATAGTTGTGGAGAGGCCACAACACTACCCCCAAAAAAAGGATGTAATGAGGTGGATTACCGCAGCATGGAGAACTTCGTAAGTTCATATGCATGACTGGGATTTTGGACTTGGATGTCAAGGGCTCCAAATTCACTTGGACCAATCAGAGGATGGGTAGTAGTTTAATCCTCTATAAATTGGATTGAGTGGTGGTGTCTAATTTTTCTATCCTATTTTTTGGTGATTCCTCTTTCTATACACTCCCTAGGGTGGTTTCTAACCATAACCCCCTTTGGTTGAAGATTCCTTTAAGATTCCCTTTCCACCCGTGACCTTTTAAATTTGAGGTACTGTGGTGCAATCACCTTGAGTTTGAAACCCAATTAAAGGAGTGGTCAAATGAAGGAGAGGTATGTTCTGGGTTGGAGGACCTTGCATCTAAACTGATAAATATTGAAGCCATCTTTAAGGTCTTGAATAAGGATATTTTTGGGAATATCTTAAAAAATAAGGAATATCTCAAGTCCCAATTCAATTTTGTGGAATATTATGTGGAAGTTGAGGGTTTTTCATAGGATTTTTTAAATAAAGAAAAAATATCCTCTCAGCCATATATAACACCTTGGTGAATGAGGAATTTCTTTGAAAGTAGAAATCCCAAGTGTTATGGCTCAAGGAAGGAGAAATGAATTCTAAGTACTTTTATTCTTCCACTCTGCGACACAAGAGTCATAATAAAATCATAGAAAAATGGCTAGTAGATATATCTCTTGCTAAATATATAGAAACTATTATATCTAAGGTGGTATCTCATTTTATCTCTTTGTTGGGTTCTATCGATCCTCAAGATTTCTAGGTCAAGGACTTTTTGATCTTTGTCATCCCTACGATTATAGAAATTATTAGATCTGAGGTGATGTCTTATTTTATATATTTTCTAGGTTCTACCAAGCCTTAGGATTTCCAGGTCGATGACTCTTTCATCTTTGCCATACCTACAATTATCTCAAGGGATATGAATACAGGTATCGAAGTAATATTTTTGGACGATGAAATTAAAGTTGTTGATAGAATAGGCACTTTGAAGGCTCTAGCACCTAATGGATTTCCTCCTATATTCTTCCAAAACAATTGGCAAATTGTCAGTAAGGATGTTTATTCCACCATCAGAGCTATGCAAATGACTTCTATGGCTCCAAGATCTATTAATTTAACTTTCATTGTGTTTATCCCAAATTCACCTAATGCTAATTCCTTCAATGAATTTAGGCCTATAAGCTTGTGTAACACCTTCTATAAAATTCTAACTAAGGTAATGGTAAATCAAATTTATCTTCTGATATCATCTCTAATTCATAGTACTCATAGTGGTTTTGTCAAAGGTAGATAGATTCTAGATGGAGTAATAGTGATGCATGAGTTGATCCATTCTGTTCATAAGAGTGGAAGAGTTGGTAAAGAGAAAAACCAATTGTTACTATATGGATTCAAGCCTCCTCACTCTCTAGGAGGTGGTAAATATGGACTCCTTAGGCCTTGTAAATAAATATTTTCTCATGGAATGTACAAGGCTTAAATCGTTCTTCCAAGAAATGTTTACTAGGCTCTTTAAGAAGGGGTCATTTCCCTGACATACTTCTAATCCAAGAATCTAAGTGGGATGGTAGTTCTTGGAAATATATTCATAGATTTGTTTGAAATGAAGTTGGTTTTGCTACTAGGGAAGTGGTGGGAACATACTAGGGTCTTCTATGCTTCTGGAATACGTCCATATTAGAAGGTAATGTTCTATATATTTTTAAGAGGGTGATAAATATTATTTTCACATGCAATTCTTCTAGCAAAAGTTTGGTTTTATCCAATATTTACACTCCAAACATTGGTCACAGAAGGAGACTATTTTGGAACAAGATTTTGGAAATGAGTATTATTTTTTACAATCAAGCCTAGATGTTAGTTGGGGATTTCAATAACCCATTGCTCCCTTAAAAAAAAGTAGGTAATAAGGTGGATTACCGCAGGATGGAGGACATCAAGAAGTTCATACGCATGACTGAGCTTTTGGACTTGGATCTAAAGGGCTTCAAATTCACTTGAACCAATCAGAGGATGGGTAGTAGTTTAATCCTCCACAAATTGGATTGAGTGGTGGTTTCTAAGTTGGCTATCCCAAGTTTTATTTTGACTGTGTGCATCATCCACGTAAGCATCCATTCACTTCTTGTGCTCGTCTGACTATACAATATCTCGTATGATTCATCATTTACATACCACAAATACCTATAGCAAGTTCATTGTATAGATGCCCTGGCCTTGGGCTTCTTATGATTGGAATGTTCGGCTATCACCGCGTCATCTCATGTCCTCAAAGTTATCTATCCATACTGCACCTAGTAGAGAGAATTAAAATCTTTGCCCTTGTTAGATGATGTCGTCGTTGCAATTCTTGCATGTCATAGTAAGGTGTTCCTATGTGGGTCCCACATTAACAGTATACCACTGGCCAACTCACCATGTCTCTCGAAGTGTCACGTTGTAGACCTCTATGGTCTTTAGAGCTCACGACGTGTGTCTATGTCTAGGTGTAGTTGGAACCTGTCCCTGTGACAACATATTAAAGAATCATTAAGACAATATCTAATAACAATAAAACTAAGACTTAACCTAAAACATTAAAAATAAAATAAACAACTAAAAACACTACAACATAAGACTATAGATGAACCTACTAGATCAACAAACTCAATATATATATATATATATACATATATATACATATAATTATTATAGATATATATGAAATATAAAAGTAATAACTATAATGTTTTTATATTTTTTCTTATTTTAACAAAATTTTGAACCAATACATTAAGTTGAAAGAGCCTAGTCTAGCTAACTTCTAAATGTATGATTGGTTGAATTTAAAAGTTAACAATTAAATACCTTTGCAACCAACATATACTTTTCTCCAATGCAAGATGAATGGAGACCCTAACCAACTATCAGACATTACAAATTACATGAATTAGGCATTAACCAAACAAAAGGGGAAACTTTGAGGCTACAAAGGAAATCATGGGAAATTACCCATCAAAATTACCAATCAAAAAATTACCAAAATCCCACAAAACCAAAATTTAAAGGTGGGTCCCCAAGCATTGGGGATAGTTGTGGAGAGACCACAACACTACCCCAAAAAAAATGAGGTAATGAGGTGGATTACCGCAATATGGAGAACTTCAGTAAGTTCATATGCATGATTGATCTTTTGTACTTTGATATCAAGGGCTCCAAATTCACTTGGACCAATCAGATGATGGGTAGTATTTTAATCCTCTATAAATTGAATTGAATGGTAGTGTCTAATTTTTCTATCCTATTTTTTGGTGATTCCTCTTTATATACACTCCCTAGGGTGGGTTCTAACCATAACCCCCTTTGGTTGAAGTTTCCTTTAAGATCCCCTTTCCACTCGTGACATTTTAAATTTGAGGTAATGTGGTGCAATCACCTTGAGTTTGAAACCCAATTAAAGGAGTGGTCAAATGAAGGAGAGGTATGTTCTGGGTTGGAGGACCTTCTAAAATGATAAATATTGAAGCCAATTTTAAGGTCTTGAATAAGGATATTTTTAGGAATATCTTAAAAAATAAGGAATATCTCAAGTCCCAATTCAAAGTTGTGGAATATTAGGTGGAAGTTGAGGGTTTTTCATAGATTTTTTAAATAAAGAAAAAAATATCCTCTCAGCCATATATAACACCTTGGTGAATGAGGAATTTCTTTGAAAGTAGAAATCCCAAGTGTTATGGCTCAAGGAAGGAGACATGAATTGTAAGTACTTTTATTCTTCCACTTTGCGACACAACAGTCACAATAAAATCATAGAAAAATGTCTAGCAGATGGATCTCTTGCTAAAGATATAGATACTATTATATCTAGGGTGGTATCTCATTTTAACTCTTTGTTGGGTTCTATCGAGCCTCGAGATTTCTAGGTTGAGGACTCTTTGATCTTTGTCATCCCTACGATTATAGATTATTATATTTGAGGTGGTCTTATTTTATATATTTTCTATGTTCCACCGAGCTTTAGGATTTCTAGGTCGATGAATCTTTGATCTTTGCCATACCAACAATTATCTCAAGGGAGATGAATATAGGTATGGAAGTAATATTTTTGGATGATGAAATTAAATTTGTTGATAGAAGAGGCACTTTGAAGGCTCTGGCACCTAATGGATTTCCTCCTATATTCTTCCAAAAAAATTGGCAAATTGTCAGTAGGGATGTTTATTCCACCATCAGATCTATGCAAATGACTTCTATGGCTCCAAGATCTATTAATTTAAATTTCAGTGTGTTTATCCCAAAGTCACCTAATGCTAATTCCTTCAATGAATTTAGGCCTATAACCTTGTGTAACACCTTCTATAAAATTCTAACTAAGGTAATGGTAAATCAAATTTAGCTTCTGATATCATCTCTAATTCATACTCCTCATAGTGGTTTTGTCAAAGGTAGATAGATTCTAGATGGAGTAATAGTGATGCATGAGTTGATCCATTCTGTTCATAAGAGTGGAAGAGTTGGTAAAGATAAAAACCAACTATTACTTGATGGATTCAATCCTCCTCACTCTCCAGGAGGTGGTAAATATGGACTCCTTAGGCCTTGTAAATAAATATTTTCTCATGGAATGTACGAGGCTTAAATGGTTCCTCCAAGAATCGTTTACTAGGCTCTTTAAGAAGGGGTCATTTCCCTGACATACTTCTAATCCAAGAATCTAAGTGGGATGGTAGTTCTTGGAAATATATTCATAGATTTGTTTGAAATGAAGCTGGTTTTGCTACTAGGGAAGTGGTGGGAACATCCTAGGGTCTTCTATGCTTCTGGAATACGTCCATATTAGAAGGTAGTGATCTATATATTTTTAAGAGGGTGATAAATATTATTTTCACATGCAATTCTTCTAGCAAAAGTTGGGTTTTATCAAATATTTACACTTCAAACATCGATCATGAAAGGAGACTATTTTGGAACAAGATTTTGGAAATGAGTATTATTTTTTACAATCAAGCCTAGATGTTAGTTGGGTATTTCAATAACCCATTGCTCCCTTAAAAAAAAATAGGTAATAAGGTGGATTACCACAGCATTGAGGACATCAAGAAGTTCATACTCATGAATAAGATTTTGGACTTGGATCTCAAGGGCTCCAAATTCACTTGAACCAGTTAAAGGAAGGGTAGTAGTTTAATCCTTTGTAAATTGGATTGAGTGGTCGTTTCTAAGTTGGCTATCCCAAGTTTTATTTTGACTGTGTGCATCATCCACGTAAGCATCCATTCACTTCTTGTGCTCTTCTGACTGTACAATATCTCGTATGATTCATCATTTACATACCACAAATACCTATAGCAAGTTCATTGTATAGATGCCCTGGCCTTGGGCTTCTTGTGTTTGGAATGTTCGACTATCATCGCGTCATCTCATGTCCTCAAAGTTATCTATCCATACTACACCTAGTAGAGAGAATTAAAATCTTTGCCCTTGTTAGATGATGTCGTCGTTGCAATTCTTGCATGTCATAGTAAGGTGTTCCTATGTGGGTCCCACATTAATAGTATACCACTGGCCAACTCAGCATGTCTCTCGAAGTGTCACGTTGTAGACCTCTATGGTCTTTAGAGCTCACGGCGTGTGTCTATGTCTAGGTGTAGTTGGAACCTGTCCCTGTGACAACATATTAAAGAATCATTAAGACAATATCTAATAACAATAAAACTAAGACTTAACCTAAAACATTAAAAATAAAATAAATAACTAAATACACTACAACATAAGACTATAGATGAACCTACTAGATCAAAAACTCAATATATATATATATATATATATATATATAATTATTATAGATATATATGAAATATAAAAGTAATAACTATAAATTTTTTATATTTTTTCTTATTTTAACAAAATTTTGAACCAATACATTAAGTTGAAAGAGCCTAGTCTAGATAACTTCTAAATGTATGATTGGTTGAATTTAAAAGTTAACAATTAAATACCTTTGCAACCAACATATACTTTTCTCCAATGCAATATGAATGGAGACCCTAACCAACAATCAGACATTGCAAATTACACGAATTAGGCATTAACCAAACAATAGGGGAAACTTTGAGGCTACAAAGGAAATCATGTGAAATTACTCATCAAAATTACCACTCCAAAAATTACCAAAATCCCACAAAACCAAAATTTAAAGGTGGGTCCCCAAGCATTGGGGATAGTTGTGGAGAGACCACAACACTACCCCAAAAAAAATGAGGTAATGAGGTGGATTACCGTAGTATGGAGAAATTTAGTAAGTTCATATGCATGACTGAGCTTTTGGACTTTGATCTCAAGGGCTCCAAATTCACTTGGACCAATCAGATGATGGGTAGTATTTTAATCCTCTATAAATTGAATTGAGTGGCAGTGTCTAATTTTTCTATCCTATTTTTTGCTGATTCCTCTTTCTATACACTCCCTAGGGTGGTTTCTAACCATAACCCCCTTTGGTTGAAGATTCCTTTAAGATCCCCTTTCCACTCGTGACCTTTTAAATTTGAGGTAATGTGGTGCAATCACCTTGAGTTTGAAACCCAATTAAAGGAGTGGTCAAATGAAGGAGAGGTATGTTCTGGGTTGGAGGACCTTCTAAAATGATAAATATTGAAGCCAATTTTAAGGTAGAGAATAAGGATATTTTTAGGAATATCTTAAAAAATAAGGAATATCTCAAGTCCCAATTCAAAGTTGTGGAATATTAGGTGGAAGTTGAGGGTTTTTCATAGGATTTGTTAAATAAAGAAAAAAATATCCTCTCAGCCATATATAACACCTTGGTGAATGAGGAATTTCTTTGAAAGTAGAAATCCCAAGTGTTATGGCTCAAGGAAGGAGAAATGAATTCTAAGTACTTTTATTCTTCCACTCTATGACACAAGAGTCATAATAAAATCATAGAAAAATAGCTAGTAGATGGATCTCTTGCTAAAGATATAGAAACTATTAGATCTAAGGTGGTATCTCATTTTATCTCTTTGTTGGGTTCTATCGAGCCTCAAGATTTCTAGGTCGAGGACTTTTTGATCTTTGTCATCCCTATGATTATATAAATTATTAGATCTGAGGTGATGTCTTATTTTATATATTTTCTAGGTTCTACCGAGCCTTAGGATTTCCAGGTCGATGACTCTTTCATCTTTGCCATACCTATAATTATCTCAAGGGATATGAATACAGTTATCGAAGTAATATTTTTGGATGATGAAATTAAAGTTGTTGATAGAATAGGCACTTTGAAGGCTCTGGAACCTAATGGATTTCCTCCTATATTCTTCCAAAAAAATTGGCAAATTGTCAGTAAGGATGTTTATTCCACCATCAGAGCTATGCAAATGACTTCTATGGCTCCAAGATCTATTAATTTAACTTTCATTGTGTTTATCCCAAAGTCACCTAATGCTAATTCCTTCAATGAATTTAGGCCTATAACCTTGTGTAACACCTTCTATAAAATTCTAACTAAGGTAATGGTAAATCAAATTTAGCTTCTGATATCATCTCTAATTCATACTCCTCATAGTGGTTTTGTCAAAGGTAGATAGATTCTAGATGGAGTAATAGTGATGCATGAGTTGATCCATTCTGTTCATAAGAGTGGAAGAGTTGGTAAAGAGAAAAATAAACTATTATTTGATGGAATCAATCCTCCTCACTCTCCAGGAGGTGGTAAATATGGACTCCTTAGGCCTTGTAAATAAATATTTTCTCATGGAATGTAAGAGGCTTAAATGGTTCCTCCAAGAAACATTTACTAGCCTCTTTGAGAAGGGATCATTCCCCTGACATACTTCTAATCCAAGAATCTAAGTGGGATGGTAGTTCTTGGAAATATATTCATAGATTTGTTTGAAATGAAGTTGGTTTTGCTACTAGGGAAGTGGTGGGAACATACTAGGGTCTTCTATGCTTTTGGAATACGTCCATATTAGAAGGTAATGTTCTATATATTTTTAAGAGGGTGATAAATATTATTTTCACATGCAATTCTTCTAGCAAAAGTTTGGTTTTATCCAATATTTACACTTCAAACATCGATCATGAAAGGAGACTATTTTGGAACAAGATTTTGGAAATGAGTATTATTTTTTACAATCAAGCCTAGATGTTAGTTGGGGATTTCAATAACCCATTACTGCCCTAAAAAAAAGTAGGTAATAAGGTGGATTACCGCAGCATGGAGGACATCAAGAAGTTCATACTCATGACTATGATTTTGGACTTGGATCTCAAGGGCTCCAAATTCACTTGAACCAGTCAAAGGAAGGGTAGTAGTTTAATCCTCTTTAAATTGGATTGAGTGGTGGTTTCTAAGTTGGCTATGCCAAGTTTTATTTTGACTATGTGCATCATCCACGTAAGCATCCATTCACTTATTGTGCTCGTCCGACTATACAATATCTCGTATGATTCATCATTTACATACCACAAATACCTATAGAAAGTTCATTGTATAGATGGCCTGGCCTTTGGATGCGAGGAGCATCCGGCGACAGTAGAGCAATCTTGCATTTTCTAAAAAATTTTCATTTTTTTCAAAGTACTTTGCATTTTGACTTTTTTTCCCCAAGGAGGAAATTTTGTAAAGCAAGGGGGGAGGGGTCACGAAATCGTGACATGTCGCAATTTCGTGACATGTCGCGAAATCGCGACCTCAAAGGCCACGGTGAGACATTGGCGAGTTTCGTCATGATATCGCGACGTCGTGATATCGTGATGGTATTTCACAGACTAAGGCGAGGGGGAAGTCCCGTCATGATATTGCGACCAGTGGTAAGCTGCCATGTGGCAGGAGTTCGAGACAACATCAAAAGCTAAAGCAAGGCGGAGAACAAGCAAAGGGCTACGGCAAAGTGAAGGCAGAGGGGGGTCACAAAATCATGACCCCAAGGGGCTACGGTAAGGCGAAAGCAGGAGGGGGTCATGAAATCGTGACATGTCACGAAATCGTGACCCCAAGGGGCTCTGACATAAAGAAGGCACTTTTGGTCGCGATATCACGACATGTCACGATTTCACGACCTGTCGCGATATTGTGGCTAGGTGAAGGCACAGTTAAAAGTGGACAAGCAGACGGTCAGGCAAGGCCAAATTTGACACGTGGACAGCCACGTGTATCAAGACAGTTGTGAAGGGCATGTGTATGAAAGATATTACGAAAAGAAGAAGGCATAGACGAATTAAACACGCAGACAACTATGTGTATTGAAACAAATATGAGGCCACATAAATTCAAAATAGAGATGTCGGCCACGCACATTTTTAAATTTTTGGAAAACAACAGTGATAGGCGACGAACATTAAGGATGGGACAACGGTGCAGAAGAACAGTCTGAACAAAACGGTGGGTGCAGGATAAGGGAGGCCATTAATGCAAGCTTCATGGCGGATCGGGCAGTTGCCCATTTATGGCAGACAAATTTGAAAACTCGACCGAGGGGGAAAATCAAATTTGAAATTTTTTAGGCGAGGGCATTAATTGCCTAGAGGACCGAGACCTCATTAAAAAAACTTGAATTTTATAACAGTTAGGTGGTGGACCGGAGAACGGGGATAAGTAGTACAGTTAGAGAGACCGAAGCTGAGCTTGGTGATTGTAAAGCCTGCGGGCTGTTTTATTTTGATGTATGTATTATATTCAGAAGATTTTAATGAAAAGCTAGAAAATTTTGAAGGTGTGATTTTATGGTCCCCATCAGTGGTATCAGAGCCGAAAGTTCCTGAGTGTGTGAAAAATCACCGGATGTGAGGCAGTCACACCAGGATCTTTGGGAAGGCTCATGAGAAAGTGAGAAGATGCCTCCGAGAAGAAACCCCGTTAGTGGGAGAGGCATGGCAGCAGTAGATTTTCGAGCTTTGCAACGGCAAGTTCAGGCCCTGCAAGAAGAACTACGTAGAGGACACGAACCGAGGAGAGATGCAGACAGTGAAGATGAAGTAGATGAGGAAGAAAATCAGTTTGAAGAAGAAGAAGAAGCTATAGATCCGGCACAAGCTATACTATACAAAGCCATATCCCAGATCGGGAAGAGGCCGAAGATAGAAGTTTCCACGTATTCTAGGAACTTGAATCCGGAGGAATTGATTGATTGGATAAATGACCTGGAAGAATACTTCGAGTATGAAGAAGTTGAAGATCCCGAGCGGGTCAGATTTGCCAAAACTAAATTAAAATGTCATGTCAGCATATGGTGGAAGGGAGTACATCTGGAACGGAATAGAAGAGGAAAAGAATGGATAACCATATGGGACAGAATGGTAGAAAAATTAAAAAGATTGTTTATTCTGACAGATTATGAGTTGGATCTGCTAAGAAAAATGCAAGGTTTGAGATAGATGAATAAAACTGTCCAAGAATATACGGAGGAATTTTATAAAATCTCCATCAGAACCGGCCATTTAGAAGCAAGCAAGGAAAAGGTGGCCCGTTATATAAATGGGTTGAGACCCAGTGTCCAGGAAGAGTTGAGCTTAGTTCGGGTGAGCACCATTGAAGATGCTTACCAGTTTGCTCTGAAGGTTGAAGAAAAACTGAACAGAAAGTTTGAGAGCAAGCAAAGAGGAAAAGGACATGGAGGAAAGACCGATGGAAGAAAAGAGGAGAAGAAAGAAGAGGTTAGTAGTAGTCGGGATCATAAAGAAGATGAAGAACCCAAATCACAAGTTCAGAAAAATGGCTACCTAAGAGGAAGAGGTAGATCTGGATGAGGGTATGGAAGAGGAGTGTTTCATGGAACATGTTTCCACTATGGAGAAGAGGGGCATCGGGCATATGAGTGTCCCCAGCACCCCGAGAGAGTGAACAAGAAACAAGTGGGTCCTGCTAGAGTTGTTGTGGCAGCGGAAGATGCTGACTCAAACATTTTGAAGAAGCTAAAAAAGGAGAAGCAATGATAGTGAGGGGAACCATGCTGATTGAGGAAGACAAACCTGAGCAGAGGAGAAGCCTGTTCTACACATGGTGCAAATGTGCAGGCAAGGTCTGTAATGTTATTATAGACAATGGGAGTACAGATAACTTAGTCTCCGAGGAGATGGTTGCTAAGTTACAGTTGGAGAGAAGGAGACACCCACATCCATACCGGATTGCATGGTTGCGGAAGGACCATAGAGCATGGGTCCGTGAACAGTGTTTAGTCACATTCTAGATTGGGAGATACCAGGATGAGGTCCTATGTGATGTTTTCCCCATGGATGCTTGCCATTTGTTGTTGGGAAGACCATGGTAGTTTGATCGGAGTGTAGTGCATGATGGTCGTGCAAATACTTACTCCTTGATGAAAGATGGAGTGCGCCACAAATTAAATCCATTACAGACCGTGGATGAGAAGGTGAGCAGCAATGCCAAAATTTTTCTGGTAGAGGACAGAAAATTTTTTTAGGAAATGAGATTTGAGCAGGTTGTAAAGGTTGATGAGTGTTCAAAGATATTACAAAGGACATGGACCGAACAACATAGAAGTGAAGGTCACTTCTCATTTTTACCCGGGGTGTCTGATGCAGGAGCATCCGGCGACAGTAGAGCAATCTTGCATTTTCTAAAAAAATTTCATTTTTTTCAAAGTACTTTGCATTTTGACTTTTTTTCCCCAAGGAGGAAATTTTGTAAAGCAAGGGGGGAGGGGTCACGAAATCGTGACCTCAAAGGCTGTGGTGAGACATTGGCGAGTTTCGTCACAATATCGCGACGTCACGATATCGCGATGTCACGATATCGTGACGGTATTTCAAAGACTAAGGCGAGGGGGAAGTCCCGTCGTGATATCGCGACGGGTCACGATATCGTGACCTGTCGTGATATCACGACCAGTGGTAAGCTGCCACATGGTAGGAGTTCGAGACAAAATCAAAAGCTAAAGCAAGGCGGAGAACAAGCAAAGGACTATGGCAAAGTGAAGGCAAAGGGGGGGGTCACGAAATCGTGACATGTCATGAAATCGTGACCCCAAGGGGCTACGACAAGGCGAAAGCAGGAGGGGGTCACGAAATCGCGACATGTCATGATTTTGTGACATGTCACGAAATCGTGACCCCAAGGGGCTCCGGCATAAAGAAGGCGCTTTTGGTCGTGATATCGCAACATGTCACGATTTTGTGACCTGTCGCGATATCGCGGCCAGGTGAAGGCACAGTTAAAAGTGGACAAGCGGACGGTCGGGCAAGGCAAAATTTGACACGTGGACAGCCACGTGTATCAAGACAGTTGTGAAGGGCACGTGTATGAAAGATATTGTGACAAGAAGAAGACATAGACGAATTAAAAATGCGGACAGCTACGTGTATTGAAACAAAAATGAGGGCCACATAAATTAAAAATAGAGATGTCGGTCACGCACATCTTTAAATTTTTGGCAAACAACAGTGACAGGCGACGGACATTAAGGATGGGATAGTGGTGCAGAAGAACAGTCTGAACAAAATGGTGGGTGCAGGATAAGGGAGGCCATTAATGCAAGCTTCATGGCGGTTCGAGCAGTTGCCCATTTATGGCAGACAAATTTGAAAACTCGACCGAGGGGGAAAATCAAATTTGAAATTTTGTTAGGCGGGGGCATTAATTGCCTAGAGGACCGAGACCTCGATAAAAAAACTCGAATTTTGTAACAGTTAGGTGGTGGACCGGAGAACGGGGAGAAGTAGTACAGTTAGAGAGACCGAAGTCGAGCTTGGTGATTGTAAAGCCTGCGGGCTGTTTTATTTTGATGTATGTATTATATTCAGAAGATTTTAATGAAAAGTTAGAAAATTCTGAAGGTGCAATTTTCCGGTCCCCATCACCTTGGGCTTCTTGTGTTTGGAATGTTTGGCTATCACCATGTCATCTCATGTCCTCAAAGCTATCTATCCATACTGCACCTAGTAGAGAGAATTGAAATCTTTGCCCTTGTTAGATGATGTCGTCGTTGCAATTCTTGCATGTCATAGTAAGGTGTTCCTATGTGGGTCCCACATTAATAGTATACCACTGGCCAACTCACCATGTCTCTCGAAGTGTCATGTTGTAGACCTCTATGGTCTTTAGAGCTCACGACGTGTGTCTATGTCTACGTGTAGTTGGACCCTGTCCCTGTGACAACATATTAAAGAATCATTAAGACAATATCTAATAACAATAAAACTAAGACTTAACCTAAAACATTAAAAATAAAATAAACAACTAAAAACACTACAACATAAGACTATAGATGAACCTACTAGATCAACAAACTCAATATATATATATATATATATATATATATATATATATAATTATTATAGATATATATGAAATATAAAAGTAATAACTATAAATTTTTTATATTTTAACAAAATTTTGAACCAATACATTAAGTTGAAAGAGCCTAGTCTAGCTAACTTCTAAATGTAAGATTGGTTGAATTTAAAAGTTAACAATTAAATACCTTTGCAACCAACTTATACTTTTCTCCAACGTAAGATGAATGGATACCCTAACCAACTATCAGACATTGCAAATTATATGAATTAGGCATTAACAAAACAAAAGGGGAAACTTGGAGGCTACAAAGGAAATAATGGGAAATTACCCATCAAAATTACCACTCCAAAAATTACCAAAATCCCACAAAACCAAAATTTAAAGGTGGGTCCCCAAGCATTGGGGATAGTTGTGGAGATACCACAACACTACCCCTAAAAAAAGGAGGTAATGAGGTGGATTACCACAATATGGAGAACTTCAGTAAGTTCATATGCATGACTGAGCTTTTGGACTTCAATCTCAAGGGCTCCAAATTCACTTGGACCAAGCAGATGATGGGTAGTAGTTTAATCCTCAATAAATTTAATTGAGTGGTGGTGTCTAATTTTTCTATCCTATTTTTTGGTGATTCCTCTTTCTATACACTCCCTAGGGTGGTTTCTAACCATAACCCCCTTTGGTTGAAGATTCCTTTAAGATTCCCTTTCCACCCGTGACCTTTTAAATTTGAGGTACTGTGGTGCAATCACCTTGAGTTTGAAACCCAATTAAAGGAGTGGTCAAATGAAGGAGAGGTATGTTCTGGGTTGGAGGACCTTGCATCTAAACTGATAAATATTGAAGCCAACTTTAAGGTCTTGAATAAGGATATTTTTGGGAATATCTTAAAAAATAAGGAATATCTCAAGTCCCAATTCAAATTTGTGGAATATTAGGTGGTGTTGTGGCTGATACACAACATACCCCAAAATTGGGGACCTACCTTTTTTGCAGGCTTGTAGAGAAAAATCTCAGTGACCCAGATGCTAAATATGAGGAAAAGAGGAAAAAAAATGCACAAGTGAGGAAAGTGTCACGAAATCGTGACCTATCGTGAAATCGTGACCTGTCATGCCATCGCTGTCGAAAAACAAAAAAACGTTGTGATATCGCGACATGTCGCTCCGTCGCTGGCAAAAATGAAAAGTTGTCGCAATATCGCGACATGTCGCTCCGTCGCTGCCAGAATGAAAAAGTGTCGCGAAATCACGACATGTTGCTCCGTCGCGGCCCAGGTAGGAGAGAGAAAGACAAAATGAAAAGGTGTCATGAAATCGCGACATGTTGCTGCAGAAGTTGTACGGATGAAAATAGCGTAGCGAAATCATGACAAGAAGCAGCTAGGGCGTACGAAGAAGAGAAACATCATGAAATCATGACAGCATTGAGCAAAGAGGTGCTGAGTGAAAAGATGTCGTGAAATCGTGATAAATTGTAGGTGGAAGGCATGAAACGAGAAATCATCGCGATATCGCGACATGTCGCATTTTTGCGACTCCAAGCAGCCAAAGGTGTATGGAACAAAAATGGTAGCGATTTCATGACAGAAAGCAGGAAGGTAGTGCGAGCAAGAAAGACGTCACAAAATCATGACAGGAAGTG
>JAQPPZ010005371.1:0-41138 GCA_028583015.1 Wollemia nobilis | reverse complement strand
TATCAAAATATCAAAAGTGTATTAACATCGGATCAACAATAACGAAGTGGAATAGGTTTAGTGGGATCAGCATATGTGGTTTGAATCCTACCTTCGTCAGTTACTAAAAATAAATACTAAAAGTTTTAAAAGTATTTATGAAAATACTATAAGTGTATCAACATCAGATCAAGGATAACAAGGCGGAATAGGTTTTGTGGGAGCAGCCCATGTGGTTTGAACTTTAAGTTTTTCAGTTACTAAAAATAAATCAACAACAAGGCGGAATAGTTACTAAAAAATAGTGTGGTTGTGATCAACTCTGCTCTGGTTTTTTTTTTTTTTGGTTATATAGAAGAGTTGGTCACAGCCACATTGTTTTTAACAACTAACAAGCGTAGGGTTCAAACCACAAGGGCTGCTCCCATCCAACCTATTCTGACTTATTATTGTTTACTCGACATGAAGGAACCACTGGTCGCTTAGAATTACCGTCATCATTGATTTGACGTACACTTAGAGAATTTAGATCAGACTACTACCTTTGCAAACAAACTAACCCTTTGAAGCTGGGTGTTTTCTTGGTAGGTGTTTGACCAAACAAACACTTACTAGTCCACCTAACTTTTTTGAAGGCAAACGGTTTATAGTAAACCAATTTAATTTGAATTGGAGTTGTGTGAATCTATACCTTAGATCACACATTACTCAAGTGATAGCCTCACACCAACTCAATTACACACTCATCAGAATTTTTTTCTAGCGGATTTATTATACATTTTATCGAGATGATTTAATAGGTGTATATGTTATATTTATATTTTTCATTTATAAGTGTATTATTTAATATGTGTATGTTATATTTAGATTAAATTATAAAAAGTTGAGAGAAATATAAGTCATTAATTATTTTTAATTTGTTTTTAATATCTAATAGAATATTTAAAAAGTGTTTTTCATCCAATTTTAATAGTTAAATATATATATATATATATATATATATAATACAACACAAAATCAATTATAACCTCAAAGTAAAACTTAACCATCACATATTTTAATCTTTAATTTTGTTCTTATAAAACATAATTAAAGATTAAAATAGGTGTATAATTTTGTTCTATTAGATATTAAAAACAAATTAAAAATAATTAATAACTTATGTTTCTATCAACTTTTAATAATTTAATCTAAATATAACATACACATATTAAATAATACACTTATAAATGAAAAATATAAATATAACATATACACCTATTAAATCATCTCGATAAAATGTATAATAAATCCGCTAGAAAAAAATTCTGATGAGTGTGTAATTGAGTTGGTGTGAGGCTATCACTTGAGTAATGTGTGATCTAAGGTATAGATTCACACAACTCCAATTCAAATTAAATTGGTTTACTATAAACCGTTTGCCTTCAAAAAAGTTAGGTGGACTAGTAAGTGTTTGTTTTATAAGAACAAAATTAAAGATTAAAATATGTGATGGTTAAGTTTTACTTTGAGGTTATAATTGATTTTGTGTTGTATTATATATATATATATCTTTTTGGGTCCTTGTAATTTTTTTATTTATTAAATAGGCCTTACTTTTTGGGTTCTTATATTTTTTTTTATTAAATAAGCCTTACCCATATTATGGCATTACAACATAATGGTTTTACAATAGGTTAAGTATTATCCACGTATCATATGGAAGATTTGAACTTAAGTATCCCTGTTGAAACTTAAGAAATTTAAATCGGTTGAGTTAGTGTCATTTGGTTGGGCCCTTGTAAACCTTGTAAAAGTATTTTGTGTAATAATTTATAATTTAATCTAAAGGTCGTATTTGGAACTTGAATTGGGTATAACTTGAATTAAAATATATCATATTTTGCTTTAATAAGATTATTTGGTGTCTACAAACACCTCTTTATACAAACATTTTATGATCAATTGGAATATATTATATTTTGAAATTTAAATCAGTTGAGTTAGTGTCATTTGGTTGGGCCCTTGTAAACCTTGTAAAAGTATTGTGTAATAGTTTATAATTTAATCTAAAGGTCGTGTTGTTAACCTTGATATCTAGATTTAACTTGGAACTTGAATTGGGTATAACTTAATTGAAATATAAAATATATTTTTTAAATAAGATTATTTGGTGTCTACAAACACCTATCTATACAACCATTTTATGATCAATTGGAATATATTATATTTTTCTTTAATAATATTATTTTGTGTCTACAAACACCTCCTTATGTTGTGTGTATTATTTTATGTGCATTTTTTCTCAATAATTCTAGATAATGTGTTGATTTATTTCATTTATGAAAACTATTATAAAATTGAACATGTTATTAGAGTTGGTGTGAGTATCCTTTACTCTTTTATTTGTATTTGACAAATTAGCTTATATGGCATCCCCTAAAGGCAATAGTGCTTTGAGTTATCTGATTTTTTTTGTTATTCATCAAGAATTTATTAAAAATATTTTAATATAAACCCCTAGGTGAACTAGGATCACAAGGATCTCATTGGCTTCAACAAATTTGATCCAAGAGAAAAATATCACTGATATGATCATTTGTTTCTTTATTGGCACTCAATTCATTAATTTAAATATTTTGATTTTTGACCAAATGGATGCCCTAGTTTCATGATAGAGTTTTTTGAGGTTTTTTGAAAACCCCGTTTAGCTTTTACAACTTATGAAAAAAATATTCTTTTTCTTTTGGCATTTTGTGTTTAATGGAAGAACAAATGAGAGGACAATCTACATGGCCACTATGAAAGAAGAAAAGAGGGGATTGAATAATTTTAATAGACCTTAGATAATAATGGAGTGGCTAGCAAACCTCCTTTCATGGAAAAGACCTTTGAACTGCTTGATAAAGTTGCTAATATGGTCCAACAATTTTTTGTTGCACTGGTGTGAGAGGATGCTCTAATCAGTTATATTTGATAATAAGGTTGTGTAGGAGATGTCATGATATATATGGATAAACTATAAGTTTTTGGATTTCAAGGGTTTTCCAATTTAATTTTTTTTTCTCATTTTACCTCTAGGTACATGTTTCTTTGCATCAAAATCTCTTTTTCCCTCAAAAGTTTAAAAATATTAGAATATTCAAATAATATTTCATAGTTGGGTAGGAAAAACACATAGCTGCATCATGGTGATGTAATATTGACTGCATGGACACACATAGGATATAAAGGTATTTTGATGTGTAACATTTATTGCATAAGGAATAAAGCTAAAGTGCTTGAATTTCTTTATTGCGTGTGCATCTTGGCTCAACTGGCTAGGTGAACCTCCCTTATTTCTTAGGACCTTAAGAGTCTAAGGGTTGAATACCATTTTGTCAACATTTTTGATCCAATAGATGATGTTAACATAGACCTTGATGATATATCTAAAATTGTCATGGAATTTGATAAAATCACCCCATACTTATTGTCAAATGTTGATATCAAAAAATATCATGGCACTACATAAGGAATGGAACTTGATGATGCCACCCCTATTTTTATCAATACACGTTGCTATAACACTTGATGACATGACACCTAGTATTGTACCTCATGCTAATGTGACACTTTCTATCATGACATAGGATTACATACTGAGTTGTGATGTGGAAAATGATGATGTAGCTAATTACATGTCATATGATAATGTGATGCAATATGTGGTAAGTGATGACATGACAAGGGCTAACATGTCAATAATCAATATGGTAGGTAAAATGTAAGGCAACACAATTTAAACCAATATTATTATGCTATGATAAGACTATTGGATAGTTAGCTAACACTTTAAAATCTAGGCCTCTTTCAATAATATTGCCCTAGTTTTATAATGGATTATTATAGATATTTTAGGGCTTGAATTTATAAAATTACCATCATCATGCTTGGGTATTCTTTCCTTTGATGAAGGAAAGAAGAAGGATATCAAGGACTAAATTTTGGATATAATTAAAATTTTCTTTTGGTATTTTGGAAAGGTAATTTATTTACCATGAATGGAAGGCTACAAGTCAAATACTACATTTCCAATGAATATAGAACATAAATTTGATAAAATTCAAAGAGAATTTCTTTGGAAAGTATGTGATAAAAATGGATATATCATTTAAATTTAATAAAATATTTGTTTGAGGGATAGGGTTTGTAAAGAAAATAATATTTGACGGATGGAATTATGAAATTATAGAAATATGAATTTGGCATTTGGTGCAAAACTTGACTCGAGATTATTGAAATATCAAAGAAAGGGTTGATCCAAAATATTACTTGGAACTGCCACAAGGAAATTTGTGTGTACTTGTTGTTTCAAATTGCCTCATTATTTCAGAGTTTACAGGTTCTTTTTACCATGCACCTGCATAAATTCCACCTTCAGGTGGGTTTTGGTCCTTTTTAATTATTGTTGCTCATACGGTAGCTTTAGTTACTACTAAAAACTATCAAAGCGTAAATTGGTAGTCGGGAAACATCCTCGTAGGATGGTAGTGAAAGCGTACCACGAGGTAATGACTTTACCTCATGTTATCATTCCAGATGCTGAGTTTAACAAAGCCTATGAGTGGTATGAGAACACCCATTTAGTGGGCTATTTCCTTGGACGCATTCCTAGTGAATCCTTGATTAGTAAGGTCCAGCAATTTTGGCAACCCTATGGTATTCAATGTGTTAATGTGCAGAACCTCACCAAGGGTTTCTTCCTTTTTTGTTTTGTTGAAGCAAAGCATGCTAAGAAAGTGCTTAATAGAGGATCTTGGTATTTCCTTAGCTCCTTGTTAGTCCTGCAATAATATTATCGTACATTCTCCATCATTGAGGAAGCCTCATTGGAAGTTCTAGTTTGGGTTGAGTTTCCTGGTCTCCCCATTCCGTGTTGGCCTTTTTTGAAAACCCTAGCTACTCCTTTGGGGAAATTTGTTTGCTTAGAATCTAATAAGTTTTTTTTTCCTCATCCTACTAAGCGAGTTTGCATGAAATTTGACCTTTCGAAGGATTTGGTTGAACATATTGATGTCACGCTGGATGGAAAAACCTATTGTCAGTGTATTATGTATATCAACTTACCCAATACCTACTATTAGTGTCAGTCATATTCTCATAAAATTAACGATTGCCTGTTTATGATCAATCGAGCTTAGACCCGTAATTTGGCACCTCCTCCTCCCACCAACACCTCGATAGTGTAGCCTAAAGGGGCTAAGAGTGGAGAAGAGTGGGTTATTGTATCCTATAATCGGTGAAACATGCACCTTAAGAATCAGGCATGACATGCAGCAACTAGTTCTTCATTTATGGCTAAAGGTCCTCAAGAGCCCATGGTCATTCTACAACCTCAACCTAATACCACAACATGGACTAGGTCTTCCTTTGCAGATGTAGTTTTGGTTCCATATGCCCCCTCGACTCCCCAAAATTCTTCCTCTCTAGAAGGTGCAGGTCTGATAGTCTCTCAGGATTACAAGGCACACCGCTCATGCAACCCTCCTCATGAAAGAGAGGAGTATAATATTGATAAGAGGCACCAGATAGACGATGTGCATCGGTAGTTCATCGAGGAGTATAATGTTGATAAGAGGTACCAGATAGATGATGTGCACCAACAGCTCATCGAGGAGTATAATTTTTATAAGAGGCACCAGATATATGATGTGTGTCAGTAGTTCATTAAGGCTCAGGGCCATCCAGAACGCTTCACCACAAATACATTTGGGGCTTTTAAGAAGCTTGAGGACTCTGAGGTTATTGAGGATAGTATGCACCTCGACTAAAATTAATGCTTTTTCTCTCATGGAATGTAAGAGGATTGATGGACCCAGTCCAAAAATACCTGGTTCGCAATGAGCTGACTAAGGTCTCTCACACATTTGGTAATATTGACTTTGTTTGTCTGCAAGAAGTTAAATTTTTTTATTTTAATCTAGATTATACCTGTAATTTTCTATGGTCGCGTGGTTGCTTTCATGCAACCCATCATACTCCTAGTAAGGGAGGAGTTGTTACTTTTGTCTCTTCCAAGTGGATGACAAATGTGGTTTCTTGGGGGGTGGACCCCTCAAATCAAGTTGTTTGGACTCTGTTTGAGTTTCAAGGTCAGCCTTTTGGAATAATTAATTTTTATGCATCTAATGATGCTTCTGACCATTGTAGTCTATGGAGATGGCTAGATTTTTCTCTACCGCATGCTATCTGGGTGCTTTGTGGTGACTTTAACATGATTGAGAAACCCTAGGACAAGGTTGGGAACATGCCAATGCGATGGAATGTTAGAGAAAGATAAGCTTGGTTTTTCATGAAGAATAAACTGGGGTTGTCAGATCCTAATTACACTTTCTCTCAGTCTGACTTCCTTGAGAATGCTTGGTTCACCTGGTCTAATTTCCAAACAATATTTTTGAGGGTTTTGAAAAACTTGGATCGAGAAATGCTTTCAAATTCCCACCACTTCTTCTTTAACAGGATTTCTCCATCCTGCCCTTTTGTTCATGCCATTCCAGACATTACCCTCTCTGATCATTCCCCAATTATTTTTGACATTGCCACCTAGGCCTCTCCTCAAATATTTCAATCGTAATTTTATCTAAATTTTTCCTTTATTCAATATGATCCTATGAGGGCTCATATTACCCGATGCTAGAATATTCTCCCAAGACCCTCTGTCTCGATTGTCTAGATTGTTTGGTGGAATAAGGTCATTCAATGTATGTATTCTATGCTTCGTTCTCTTGGGGTTGAAGTTGCGAAGCATAGGAGGATTGCAAATTATACCCTCAAAAAAGAATTATCAAAGGCCTCTGTGAGACTTGAGTCTTCCCTATTCAACAAATATTTGCAAGCTCATGTTGCTATTATTTATCATGAGCTGAATAAAGTAAAGCTTTATGATGCCAGGGGAGTCCAGATTCGTGCCAGAATGCATTGGATCAATATTGGGGATAAGGTGTCTAAATAATTCTTTAAATGGTTATGCCCCTCTTCCCCAGCTATGAAATTTTAAGCTCTTTAAATTGATGGAGGTAAACTCACTTAGCTTCCTGAAATCATGTCTGTATTTGTCTAAAATTATCAAAAAATAATCTTCTCAACCACTCACCCTCACCCAATAGCAAGCCTTGGTTGAGTGTTGTACAGTGGTTCCAAAAAATCTCTCTCTCGAGCAAAAAGCCAATTGTGAAGCCCCTCTATCTCTTGAAAACCTTACTCAAGATCTTTCTCAAATGAAGACTCCACATTATCCCCAGATGCATCATCTTGCTCCTCAAACTACGGTTCACCTTGCACACCATCATCTCCATCATACTCTTGCTCCACATCAATGGCCTGGTTTCCCACATCGGGGTTAACTTCCTCCTCTGGTTATTTCACTGCACGTCTCTTTCCTTAATGCCCATATATTTTTCTTCTTCATACTATGATGTCCCTTATCCATTATCTTGGATGACTTTCACATCTTTCTTTTCAGCATTGCTTATGCCGTAGACATACTTTTCTGTCACTATCGAGTTTTTAGTAACCTCCTTTGCAATATTGTTATCGTTGGAATTGTCAACTATATCTTTCATTGGCCGGTGCTCCCACTGCATTGTTGTCCAAAATTTTTTCTTTCTTTAAATACACTTTCGCTTAAGAAACTACAAAAAAATCGATAAAATAAATGACCTCCAACTATTTTTAACTTAGAATCCTCCGTTGAATCACTCGCACTTCACCAACTACTATTTGATATAGTTAACACACTTTTTAATAAAAACCAATCTGTTGTTTTATATTTCTTAAATTCCTGATCAAAAATCTGACTATTCTTATTTTTATGAGCTCTAAAAATATCATGTGACACCCAGCCGACTAAGCTAGGAATTGTTTAATCAATAAATTTTTTAACGTGGATGGACAACCCATTTAGGATAAAGGTCATGGCAAGTGTTCAGAAAAATAATGCCTAATTAAAAGGTATAGGTAAAAGGATGTTTGAAAATTTTGTAAAGTATTTATGAAAATACTAAAAAGTGATTGTAAAATTATAAAGGTGTGAGTTGGTGGTAAACAACTTCTTATTTATTAAGTAGTGAGAGTTTTGAGAGGAAACCACAACTAAATACATTCATTTTCGTAGAAGACTAAAAAAATCAAAATCTTAGTATGGATTCCTAGCCAACCTGACCAAAAAAAAGCCTATCAACAAGAACAAACAACAGGTCGGGAAAACAACCCTACTCCAGTTAAAAATACTCCCTCAAACAAAACTATTCCCTAATTTCTCAGGGCAACATCTAGGAATTGGTAGAAGGTTTTAGTCCCAAGGAGACAAGCTCCAATAGGTAGCCTTGGAAACGATTCACATCCTCTATAAATTAAATAGCGATCTTGAGGATACCTAGAATGGTCTTTTGTTTCTCATCAATAATTTTGACCAATTGCAGCAAATTGTCGAGTGATTATTTTCGGGTAGAGTCAAAAGATCTCAATCCTTTAGGCCAAACATGTTGCTTCACCTTAAGTC
The DNA here is from genome assembly GCA_028583015.1 of Wollemia nobilis. Classification (NCBI taxonomy): domain Eukaryota; kingdom Viridiplantae; phylum Streptophyta; class Pinopsida; order Araucariales; family Araucariaceae; genus Wollemia; species Wollemia nobilis. The sequence continues at coordinate 32,638 of JAQPPZ010005371.1, read as the reverse complement.
AGGCCCCCGAACCAGAGAGGCCTAGCTTAATTTTCTTCAAGTCCACGTCAGTCATTTTTTTTTTTTAAATCTCCTTGACTGCATCTTCTTCTTTCTCCTCACCCATTTTGATGTCACAAAGAAACTACCTAATTTATTACTATCCTTAGATCTTATGGAAGAGTTTGCATGGATCTCAATGTGGATGTAGTTTGATAGGACGGGTCCTAACTTCCTAGGCAAACACATTTTGCCTCCTCTTACTCCCTTAGATGAAACTAAAATTTCCCTCAACAAGTTGTGAGAGTGAGATCCTAAATTTTTTAGATAGAACTCTGAGTCACTGGAAACAACATGATCCAAAAATGACTCCTTTGGCATTGATAAATATAGAGCTAGCAAAAGGTTGATCTCTATAAACTTGAATATTTTCGCTAAATCCATCCCTCTTTCTGAAGCAACAATTTCTACAATCAGCAAAATCAGACCCTGACCGGACCTTGATGTAATATATTCAGACCCCTCCCATTTATGACATTTGACCTAGATTTCTTCAAGGACTGGAATAGGAATGCAAGGACATTCATTATTCTCTCTTATCAATTGATTGAGGAACATCACATGGAAGCTTCTGATTACTTCATGTGAGGGGTCTAATGTGAAGTAGTACATGATCACTAAGAGCATGCAGTCCCGTGGAGACTGAAGTGCTTTAGCCCTAAAGCCATTCTACTCTTTCAGTAAAAATTCTCCTTCATCCAAAAAATAATCCAGTTCCATTAACAGGCAATGTCCATCTCTGTTATTACAGTACCCATATAGGGGGATACTTGTGACACGAGCTACAAGATCTTCATCTATCTTAAAGACCAGGTTACCAACCCTAATTATGCCCTCAAACCACGATAAAGCCAACCACATAGAGAGCAGAAGCAACTACCTCCTCATCCGCAACTAGGGAAACCAACTCCAAACAAAGCTTCAGCTTTGTCGATCTCGATTTTGAACTCTTTTGTCTCGCCATCACATAAAACATCTCCACTCAGAACCTAGACTCCATGTAGAACAAAAAGGTCCTAGATCCAATCAGCCATAATCGCTATATAATCTAGAGAGGGTTCACAAAGAGAACCTGCATAGAAGTCAGGGATGATTAATGTAACTGGGTAACAAAATCATGAGCACCTATCACCATGGGAAATGAAGAACAAGGTCCTAGAGATAAAATTCTATTAGGAAAAAGGATAGCATGATCCAGTCCAACTTTAGGAAGAGTGACAATCAAAACCAATTAGACCCACTGAGGTCCACCTAGTCCATACCCAACACCATGTGAACCCATCCAAAGAAATAAAGAAAATATAGACAAACTCATAACCAAGAAACCTCTCCTGCTAGGAAAGCATATGTGTGTAACTCCAAAATATGAGTCACCTCAAACAACAAAAGGATGCTAGCATAATGATTCATGGATACACCTAGAAAAATGCTAGCGATCACAAGGATGAGCATCCAGATAAAGAACTTGAGTAAAAGAGCCCAACCACCAGGACCGACCTTGAAATGATCACGAGCAATTAAAGTTAAGTATGGAATTCAAATCCTCGGGATAATTAGATCTCCAATCAGACCTTCCCATGTGAGCAACACCCTAGTTAGCCAAGAAATCCACCACTCTATTACCTTCTCTCCAAATGTGTGTGATTTGTACTTCATCCATAGTTTGCAGAATTCTTCTTGTCTCATTAACTAAATTGAAAAGGCACCAATTAGGAGACTTAATCAACTTAAGCAAATTGATTAGACTCAATGAGTCCCCTTCCATGACCAAATTTCTACATCCTAAGTCTTGTAGTAATATCACACGTAGGAAAGCCACTTTGGACTTAGAAAAGAAGGAAGATTGTAAAGATATGTTCTCAATAAAAGCCACAACCACCATGTCATTCTCATCTCTAATGACCCCTCTAGTCCCAGCTAAATCAAGAATAATTTTAGAAGCCTTATATAAGTTAAGTTTCACCTAGTCGCTTAGAGGAGGAGACCATCTAACATCTAATCTTGGGTTGGGGGTTTTAATCTACATCCTTTCAATGAAAAAGCCAAGGGAGTGCTCCAGAGCCACTTTAAATGCAGTAGATCTCTGGTTTCTCCCACCCTACTCCTTGAACATCATGCTCACATTTTCAATAGCACACCACAGAGATCTGAAATCCACCTTGAGGAAATCACACTCTCGAAATGACCATTTCTATAAAAAATATAACCATAATCATCTTTGTACAACGAATGTCCAGTACATCAACTTTGATAATACTGTTCGTTCCTTATCCATAAATATGAAGACGACAATGGTCTTGCTCTTCCTTCCTTTGAAATACATGCCAGTAATATTCTTTATTGCCTATAACCCGGTGTCTTTCTCTTCATTTTTCTTCACTTTTTACTGTCGAACGAGCCCATGGAGGGTGCACTTCACCGCCATAAGCTTTCTTAGTCCATGTATAGTGTCTTCTTGGATATTCTTGTTGTGTGCCAGTTCTATTTTTGCAATTTCCCCATACCTGTTGAATTTTTGTCGAACTCTTTCCTCCTCCCAAGTGGATGGCAAGCCGTCCATAAAAATAGACTTTACCTGAGACATAGTTTTGTGATCAGGCTCATTCGTGAATTCAACCTTTGCACGATATTTTGTACCAAAGAAAATGTCTCTGTTGTGCAAGCTCTTCAAAGCATTTGCGGCATCCAAATGGGTGTCAAACTCCAAGAATGTGAACGCTCTATTCATTCCTTTTCATTGTGGATCCTCCACCAAACTTATCTTCTCCACATTCTCAATTCCATAGTCTTTCAATTTGTTTCTCACACCATCTGTTGTCCAAGTTTTGTGAATGTTACTAAAAGAGAGTATCATTGCTCTCGCTTCGTTCAATGCCACATCTCTTCCATTTAACCAGTGGATTATTAAGTTCTTCGACGGCCTTCTTTGCTTGCTCAACACTCGCAAAATGAATTAAAAGCAAAGCCCTTATTTTTATGCGTGTGGGGATTCTTTGCAAGTCTGATCTCAACAACTTCACCGGCTTCACTAAACAACTTCACCGGCTTCACTAAACACCTTGCGTAAGTCATCGTCGACAACGTTCTTGTCAAGTCCCCCAACAAAAACTTTGAATTCTTTCTGTTTCCTCTTCTCCTTCAAATGGGCTGGCGTTTCCACTCCCTGTCCATCGTCTTCTTCTTCACCCCCATCTCTGTTTCTACCACCATTTTATTTCTCCGTGTCACTACCAATAACAAAATCTAAGAGATATTCGGATTCTTCCACGTCATCCCCAGGCGCATCATCTTCCTCCTCAGCCTCTGGCTCACCTTGCACACCGCCATCTCCATCATACTCTTGCTCCTCATCAATGGCCTGGTTCTCCACATCAGGGTTAACTTTAACCTCCCCTGCTTCCTGCACTACAACGTCTCTTTCCTTAACACCCACATCTTATTATTATTCATCGCATGATGTCCCTTCTCCGTTATCTTGGATGGATTTCATATTATTTTTTTTCAGCATTGCTTATATCACTGTCGTAGATAGACTTTTTTGTCACCGTCGAATTTTTCAGTAACCTCCTTTACAATATTGTTTTCACTGGAATTGAAAACTATATCTTTCACTGGCCGGAGCACCTGCTCCATTGTTGTCCAAACTTTTTGCTTTATTTAAATACACTTCCGCTTAAGAAACTGCAACAAACTCAATAAAACAAATGACCTCCAACTATTTTAAACTTTAAATCCTTTGTTGAGTCACTCGCACTTCACCAACTAGTTAACAAATTTTTAATAAAACCAATCTTGGCAGGCCCAATGTTGTTTTATATTTCTTAAATTCCTGACAAAAGCTAAGTAATCTTATTTTTATGAGCTCCAACAATATCATGGGACACCGAGCTGACTAAGCTAGGAATTGTTTAATCAACAAATTTTTTAACGTGGATGGACAACCCGTTTAGGATAAAGGTCATGGTAATTGTGCTTGGTAAAGAATAATACCTAAGTGAAAGTGGACAAGGCGCGCCTCCCATTGAACTTCTACAATGTGAATAGAATAAAAAATAAATAAATCGTGGTTTTCTTTTAGATAGTTGGGATGGCACACCTAAGAGAAGATCTTGAGGTTTCTTTCTAACCTAAAAAGTTTTAATCCGCATTTGTAACACAAGTAAAGAAGGTGAGCCTAACTCTGTTGGATGGGAGGTCAATGCTTCAAACTTCTTTGATGTGAAGGGGGAAACAAAAAAATTCTTGTGACTTCCTTCTAGATAGTTGTATATTTAGATGGGACACGGAAAAATTTCTTGTGGCTTCCCTCTAGATAGTGGTATATCTAGATGGGATGACATTTTTGACCACCTAAGAGTGGCTCTTAAGGTTTCTTCCTAACCTAAAAAGTTTTAGTTCACCTTTGTAGCGTAAGTGGAGAGGATGAACCTGACCCTGTTGGAAGGGAGGTCTACGGTTCGAACCATTGTGATTTGAAGGGGTACATAAAAAATTCTCTTGTGGTTTCCCTCTAGATAGTGGTATACCTGGATGGGATGGCATTGCTGACCACAAAAGAGCGGCTCTCGAGGTCTTTATCTAACCTAAATTTTTTTGTCTCCCTTTGTAACACAACTGGAGAAGGCGAGCCTCACCCTGTTGAATGGGAGGTCCACAATTCAAAGAAGGAGCATTTTCCATAAGCAACTGAGTCTAGTAGAAGAAAAAGAGGCTCCCACTGTGATATTATCTCCATGATAGAGTTGGGGAAGATCTAATTAACTGATAAAACTCCTAGAGTCACCTCATAAACTTCTCTGAAGAAATAACAGGTTCCAAAGATGTGATTAGTTGATTTTGGTTTACTTAGTAGAGGTAACGCCTATTGGGGATCACCATACCCCACTTATTAAGATTTTCAATAGATAGAATTTTATTTTGAGCTACAAGACAAATGCAAATGTTGACTTTAGGTAGAATATTTTTAATCCAAATTTTATTGCAGGGTCTCTAAAATATGAAATCTGGTTTTGATAATATATAGGAAAAACACACAGAAAAAGTCCCATCAAAATCTCCTACCTAAACAACTCTATCATCCTCATCTATGTGTGGCAAAACTTGGCAGCTTAGTAGATTAGCAATTTTCTCTCCTATAGATTGCACCTCTCTATCATTCAAAAGCAAGGGTGGAAAATTCCAACTCTTATAGCCATTGATCGAATAAATGAAGTCTGTTACTTTGGATCAGCCCAAGGCTCTATAAAATGACTCAAAAATGGAGAGGCTTGGATCCAAATCTAATAGGTGGTCGGAAATCCAAGAGTCCTTCTAGAAATATATGTACTTCCTATTTCTTAAAATCCACCTTCTACCCTAGATGCGAAGGGGGTGAGTCTTCAATAATCTCTGCTAGAAAGGGGAACCTTCAGAAGGTAAAGGATCTGAAAGGAGGTCCCAAAATTGATATTTTGCCTTCATTAACCTGACCCAATCCACCTGATATTTCAAGACCACCTTTTAGGCTTGTTTGGAAACCAAAGCCCCGTTCATTCTTTGGATGTCTTTCAAACCCAACCCCCCCTATTTTTATGGTTGCAAACTTACTCCCAGGAAACCAAGTGAAATTTCCATTTTAGCTCAGGGTCAGCCCATAGGAATGCTTTAAGTATTCTTTCAATCGTATGAACAACACAACCCAACATTCTGAATAGAGACATGAAATATATGGGAATGCTCTAAAGAGAGTTTTTTTGCCAGCACTATCTTCCCTACCTGACTCAGAACCACACCTTTCTAGGCTACAAAATTCATTTGTAGCCTTTCAATGACATTATGCCATAGTGAATTCTTCACGTGATAATGGAATAGTGGGAGTCCTAGATATATCATCGAAAAAGGAGAAAATATTGCACCCAAGAATATTATTTATCTTCCTTTGGCAATCAACAAGAGTGTTCATAAATAAAAGCAAGCTTTTTCTATATTTAATGATCTGATCTATGATATTTTCATAGCAGACCATCATTCTCCTAATTTCTTTGTCCTAAACCACTGGCATCGGGTAGGATAAAAGAGTGTCATTGAAAAATTGGTGATGAGAAATAGGGTTTCTTGTCAGGGTTGGTTTAAGCCTAGCAGTGAAAGGATTTTGAGAAATAGATCTTCCTAGCTCTTTTGCCATTAGAATAAATAAGGAGAAATGAGATCACCCTATCTAAGACCCTAATAGCTCTAGAAAAATCCTGCTGGTGCTATGTTGATTAAAATTGAGAATATGGTTGTAGACACACAAGTTGACATCAAATATATCTAGTTTTATCCAAATACAAACTTCTTTAGGACTTTGAATAGGAAAGGCCAAGAAACCCTATCATACATCTTATTCATGTCTAGTTTCAAGAAGAGTCCATCCCTCCCGCTCTTGAATATGGAGTGTAACAACTCGTGAATAACAATGGCACCATCAAAAATTTGTCTTCCTGCCACAAAACTGCTTTGGACCTTATCAATGAGTAGGGGAAGAAGAGATTTTATCCTATTAGCCATAACTTTGGTTAGGATCTTGTAGACCATATTGCATAGATTGATGAGCCTGAAATCATTAAAGGAAGAAGCTCCTAGTGATTTAGGAATCGGTTCCAAGAAGGTAGCATTAATAGCTGATATAATCACCTTGGATATTTAGACTTTTATTTATGGCTTCCTCTACATCTTTGTCACATTTATGCCAAAATTTCTAGAAGAACAGTGGTTAAAATCCATCAGGACCTGGTGCTTTAAATACCTCCATTTCATCAATAGTCGTATTAATATCCTCACAAGAGAATCTTACATTTAGCCTTTCATTCATATCATAAAAATGAGGTTTGGTATTTATTATAAAAGTAATTCTTCCGCATGAACATCCTTGGGAGGCATAGCACTTAAAAATGAACTGAAGTGCATTACCGCTTCTATCCTAATATCCTTAATGTTTATGGTCTTTCTCCCATCCAATTTAATGATTCCTCTGATCCTATTAAATCCTATATGATGGAGAGTTGAGGAGTGGAATAATTTTATATTCTTATCCCCCTCCTTCAACCATAGGTCCCTAGACTTTTGTGTCCAAAGAAACTCTTCATTAGCTATGGTGTTATGGAGTTTTGAGAATAGTTCTTTTTCTTTAAAGAAGTTCTCCACAAAATAACCTTCCTTCTCCACTGTAATTTCGAGTTCATGAAGGTTTACTTTCAAACTTTCCTTGCACCTAAAAACATTCCCAAAAATATCGTTATTCCATTATTTAAGCTTACTCCTAACCAATTTCTAACAAGCTTTATCATTCCTTCACCACATTATCTTCTACCCACAGAATCGTGCCACCCTAGCCATCACTAAGATAGGGCACTCCATAAAGGTTTTCATTTATTTACTTAAATAATTTTCAACTCAATTTGCACCTATATTTGAATAACATCTTTTGGTATTACTTGTCTTACCCTTTATTCTTTCCAAATATTAATATTTTTCCAAAGTATTAAAGTTCATAGACTAATTAACTTGGTGCCCTTATAAGAATTAAAATCATTATTTAATTAATTCTTCTAATACATCTATGATACTACCAAACCAAAAAAATCCAATCATGACATAAGTAACATAGATTTATGCAGATAATGTTTCACACCAATGTTATATCATTGTTTAGATAGCTTTCTTTAAGATAGTATAATACTATCACCTACCTACATTAGAAGACTCATTGTGCAAGCAACTTCCCAACCCAATGGTGTGACATTCTTAAATAAAAATGCATCTACATGAATGGGTGTTTATCCATGTTACCCTTAGTTGTTGATGAGAAAGTCATCATCATCATTTCCCTAAATATCTCTCATGTAGGTGGTTCACCCATATGGTCCCACCAAGGAGAGCACCTGGTCCTAGACCCACAAATACATAAGAAAAATCATATTCCAAATTTTCAAAAGAATGTAAACATTCCATCATATAGATAAAGGAAACTATGTCATTAAACCTTCACATCAATACATAGTTCATTAAACATAAAGAGCTTTTTCTAGTAGGGGTGTTACACTCTTGGAACAACTCCCAACCATAAAAAGGATATCTACAAAAGCAATGGATAATTTTAATATTTGATTCCATAAGACTTGGAAAATGATCCTCAATGAGATCTAACCACCTTTGGGTATGGAAATTATTTACTATCTGAAAACTTTAAATTGTAAAATTTCCATGATGGTCAAGTCAAAAGGTGAGAACTCATTACCGAATACCTATGATATAGCAATCCAAGCCAAAAATATCTAATCTAGATAAGAATGCTAGCATCTAGACCCTCTCTACCATTATTTTCTTTAATTCAAAACTTGCATCATCCCTCTCTAACTATACACCCTACCACTAGTCTGATTATCCTAGCCATGAGCTTAGAACAAGCTCAAATTCCTACTTTTACTAATAAAATTGATGAGTTGTATAATATGACGAGGATCTTCTCTAATGGAATTATAGCCATTAGGAGGAAACATAATTCTAAAATATTTTCCTACCAAAGGTACCCAATGCCTCCTTTCCAACAAGTAAACCCAAATATCTAACTACCTCTAAGTGGATATCATAAGCCTCTATTTTTTATCAATAGAAATACTGATCAACTATAGGCTTTGAATCAATAGATAGTACCCATGTCAATCCTAGTCCAACAAAAATCTAAAATTTTAGTCAAGGACTTAGTCTCCACATTAAATAACTATGTTGAAAATCCTAGTGGATGGTGTTACACTACTCCTAATTGTCATCCTTCTAACTGTTATGCCACATCCAAATTTCAAGTAGTTGGGATGGATCCTTTCAACCATAATATTGCACATTCTTCCTAGTTAGAAGCCCAAATTCTAATTCCAAAACATACCTCACAACCTTTGACCATGCTATAATATCTCAATTAATCAATATTAGGAAAAAACCTTCATCACCTAGGATGAAGCAAAAGTGTATGTCGTGTTAGATGAAGCAAGCCCCTCAATCCTGAAGAGGCCACAGTTCTGATCAAAATACATCACCAAGGCCAAGATAAAGGCCATAAAAGATCAAGGGAATTCTAGTTCGATAGAAACTAGATCCCAAATAAGTGAAGTAGATAATCAAAGAAATGCTCCAACATAATATTCAGAAGAAAATTAGATCTAAGCAGTTTTAATAATCACAAGAATGGACTCAAATACTCCAAAATATCTAGCTATAGATCTCCCAATGTCCCCTTTTATGAAAAATTACCAAGCCTTCGATGTCATTGAATACCATTTTGAAGGTCCCTATTGTAAAACCCTTCAATGTGGTGGAGCATCTAAGAAAGTCAATCATAGCGATGCCTCTTTGGGATGTCCTCTTAGTTCCTAAAAAAATGGAAATTTTAGAAGATACCCTAATGAATTAGAAATATTTGAGTGAGAAATGAATGCCCACCATGCTACAAATCTTTGGCTTCGAGCCTAATTTTCCCAAGTCTATACCATTCTATCTAACCCTAATTTGTGGAGATAATTCAATACATAATTTCCTAGTGAACTTAGGGTCAAGCACATCAATAATTCTATAGAGATTAGTAGAGGCACTTGGCATAACATGTGAGCATGCCAACAATATGGTTATTTAGTTAGATGGTATTCCAATGCTAGTATTTAGATTAATATAAAACCTTCCTCTGGCACTCCAATTATACCTTGATCTAATAGTGCACCAAGACATAGTGGTGATTGATCTATTGACCATATTTGGAGATGCCTTTCAATATAATTCATTGCTAAGATCAAAGGATACCTTTCACTATATTAGAATCATATGCTAATTAGAACTAGATACAAGGCCAATTTCAAGATCTTGTTGAAACCCCTCCAGATGTACCACATAGAGCAAGTTTCCTCTAGGGGAAGTGAAGAAGAGCATGCCTACATAGTAGAAGAAGAGTTGTCAAAATTTTACTACTTTATCGATGAGGTACATCCATATATCCTTGATGATAATCTAGAGCAATGGAAATCTAAGACCTAGGGGTTGGGTCCCAACAAAGCATTTGAATGAGTTGGGACGGGGTGATCCATCACCAAGTATTCCATTGTACATATTGTAAATATTGTATATAAATTTATCAAAATATATACATATACATATACATAGGAATTCTATTTATAATTTTAAAGAGAGAGAGAAAGAGAGAGAAGATAATTCCTTTTGAATCATAAAGGCCTTTTTTAACTTACAAAATGGGTCATTCAATGTATGAATACAAAATCCAAGAAACCATGCTATATATCCAATAAAGAGGAGGCACATCCTAAGAAGATATTTTGGATCATTCTAAGAGAGGAGACTTTGCTAAAAATAATTGATCATCCAATTAAATATCAATGGATAGTGATTATTTACAACATTGCAAGGTAACATTCATCCTTGAATCACACACATGGAAAATATACGTCAACCTAGAACTAAGAGTAAATATGCACTAATGAATAGGCAGTGTCTACTATTGGAAGAAGCATCATTAATGGTTGTAAGAAAAAAATCTTAATTGCATGAGAAATCTAAGCAACACACGATTCAAGTTTAGGTTGTTAGGAGATGTTGATGCTTAATCCTTGCTTATGGAAATTTGCTATCAAGCATTGCTATGGTGGAGTTTGAAATACTCCAATGATGCTCCTTGGGCGTATGCTAGTGCAATATTTTGTGCTTTTTTTCATTTATTTTTCCAACTTATTATGAAATATCTTTTGTAGATACCATTTCCCTTGAATATCATGCTTCTTCTTTCTTTTTATTGTGCTTTGTTTACTTGAAGGTTCGACTATCAAAATCATAGAAGATATGAGCCTTTTTAGATACTCTTCTACCTTGCTTGAAGAATACTCTTTACATGACCACTTTCAATTGATTTCCTTTGTGAATAATGTGCCTTTGTGCCGCTTAAACTCTACCATTCTTCCTTCGTAGGACAAATTGATATGGAGCAAGAAAATGTCAACAAACTTGTATATAGAATACCTTATTTTTGCACCTCCTTTTGCACTCTATTCTATTGGTTTTAATGGTGACTTTATTGTAGTCAAGGGCTGATTTGACGTTTCTCTTGCTAGACAACTCTCTCCTTTTCTTGGTTACTTTGGTAATAAACCGAAGCTAATAACCATGTAGATAGAAGGTTTTTGTAGAAGTAATTTCTGCACTAATTTTTCTCTGTAAATAGCCTATACTGCACTTTGAATATGAGACTCACCAAGTCTCGAGAAGCTTCTTTTGTTGATTTTATGGTGGCTTTCTTCTCCACTTCCTTGGAGGAATTTTATCTGATTTTTGGTGGATTCTTTGGGCCATGAAATGTTGCAAGTTTTGTGCACCAAATAGTGTCTCTAAACACTTTGATAATCTGCTATTTTTTGTATCCTTGATCTTTAACAATCAACAAATACAAACTAATCCTTTTGAGAGTAACTAGTTAAATATTAACTAGTGTAGTGCTAATGGATTAATAATGCACTTTAATGGTAATAATAATCTCTCATTATTGATCCAACAAACTCTCAAAATAATTTTTAAATGCACTTAATAATCTTCTGTAACTTTTCAAGAGTAATCTGTAATGAACACTTAATGAGTATTCTGCAATTTTACACTATAATCAATATTATAGGATGTAGTATTCTTGATTTCTAAATAGATAATAGGTAGATGATAATTATCTTTCTTTTGAAAATATATAACTCTTATTAAATGTGCAAATATATCTTAAAATGAATTCTCCTTTTTGCACTTTCTTGAAGACTATAATATGGGGTTCTTCTTGTTACAAATTTTAATCCAAATATGGTGTCTTAATGAAGTATGATAATAATCCAATTTTTAGTTTAATAAATGAACCTAATTGCACCCAATTTGTTTACATTTTTTATGTCTTCTTTAGTAGATGTAGATCTTGGTGTTTTGATTCACCAAGTTTTTGCCTTGTAGTGGATGAATTCACAACTTCTTGTTGACTATCCTGAATAGCTTCTTGCTTCACCAAACTGTGGTCTTGAACTTTCTATTTTGAGTCTAGGATTTGGTGGCTTTATCCTTCTAGTGATATTTTGTTTTATATTGTAGATTCAAATAACTCTTTTCTTTGAACTGTCACTTCTTGTTGCGAGAGGTAATATCCAAATATCTTAGATTTGGTAGGCTTCTTCAATTTGAATCCTCCTTCAATATTCTTGTCGAATTCTATATTCAAATAGGATCTTCTTCTTCTTAATATTATGAATATCATGAGGTCTTCACTAGATTCTTCTTCTTAGATTTGGCACTCATTTCTAAATTCTTCTTCTCTTAGGCTTGTTGTTAGATGGAAATAGTTGTTCCAAGTTCTTCACTATCAGGAGCTTTCTCCTTGGTAGTGAATTTCTCCAACGAGTTCTCCTAGGAACTCTTTTGATAATGCTTCCATGATTTTTATAACAAGGCTCTCAAATCCTTCTTATTTTTTCTCCTTGAGACCTCTCCAAGGTCTTCTATCTTTTAGCTTCTCTAGTCTTTCAACTGAGACCTTTTCTTCAACCTTCTACTTTTGGAAGTGTTGGTGTTGATATTTTCTTCTAGGATATATAAAATCTACTGCTTCTCTGATGAGGAACATGACTCTATTAGTACTTTTCTATCTCTTCCAATATTGGAAGTTTTTCCAATGAGATCTACTTTGGATCTCTCAGCTTCTTCTAAAAAAAGTTTTTAATCAGTAAAGGATATCACCAATCTCCTATTTCGTGGACTCTTCTATAGAGTCTTGGCTAGTAAATTTTCTTTGGAGTCTTCTTCTAAATCAAGAATTCTTCTTTTGAATCAGGAAATCTTCTCTAAAGTCTTCTTTAGGAACTCTTCTTTGGAGTCTTTCTTCTGAATAAGAAATTCTTCTTTAAAGTCTTCTTCATAATTGAGGCTTCTATGGCCTTCTCTACTTTTGTGCTCTACAAGTATTGATCTTGAATGGAGATCACCGATCTCCTATCTCCTTCTTGACTCAACTCTGGAGTCTATTCTTTCTTGAGTTTTCTATAAGGCTACTATGGTATTTTATTTAATCTATAGGATTTTCAACTCTTGTAATGGAACCATTTTTTTCAAGGTCTTTGAAATATTTAGTCTTATCCTTGTTACTGCAAGTACTAGAATTATTATAAGAATATATTCTTCCTAGGTATCTTGTAGGAAGCTTCCCAATATTTTTTCTAAATCTTCTTTTCTTGCAACAAGTTTTTAGAAACTGGAATGAAATAATTTATAATTATGAACCAAGGCTTCTATGGCCTTTTTTATGGATCAAGGCTTCTATGGCCTTTATTATAGATCAAGGCTTCTATGGCCTTTCTTCTAGATCAAGGCTTCTATGGCCTTTTTTTTGGATCAAGGCTTCTATAGCCTTTTTTCTTGCAATGTGAAGTTTTTCAATCTAGCAATGGATATCTCCAATATCCAAACTTTACCAAGACTCAACTCCTTGAGTCTCTTCTGCAATGTCTATTGTCCTATAATAAGGAACTTTAGATAATGGCTAGCATTAAAAGATCCAGATATTTTGAGATTAGTAATATTCACTAGTTGATCTATCAAACTAGTGGGATGAAATGTTGAGTCCTAGTATTCACAAGTTTTTCTTCAACTCTATGGAAATGCTCTAGCCAGATGTATTCTCAAAATTTTTGTAATTGAGATTTATTTTAGTCCTCACTTTCGACTTCCCCTATTCCTATATCGATTCACCATGGTTCTGATAACACTATTAGTTTTTGAGGATATATGCAGTGGGAGATATCTAACATAGGTCCTAATAATATACAAAAAATATGAAAGAAAGTACTTCTGCAATATAACTCAAATATACTATAAATAGAAATAACAAAAATACAATGTAGCATGGAGGTCAGGGTCACTCCATAAATACAAGCTACATAGCTACATTGTACTCTATACTGGAGTTCTACTACTATCTAATACTATCTACTACAATGCACTTGATCTGTGATATCTCTCTATGACTCTACCTAGTTATACAAGGGGACACCTTGCACATTACCATTTGTGCATTTTTACATTGCTTTAAGTAACTAGCTAACTTCCTCCTAACGTAATATCCCATTCTAACTATGTAACAAAGGTGGTAAATTTAAATAATCCAAATAATGTAATATATTCTAACTCTAACAACCCTAACACTTGCTACAATATTATGGATTGCAATACCATGATGGTTGACACCTAAAAGATATGATCTATAACCAAAACTATAGCCTAGAGTAATCTATACAGTAGGTATGTAAATCTAACAAATGGAATTTGTTTATAAAAATCAAGGAGCATTCAACACCTAATCATCCACCTATCACAAGGATGCTTATAAGTCCCATGCATTGGTACATGGATTATATTTCTCGAGAGCAAGCAACAATATTGGATCTAAAAAAAAATAGCTACAAGCTTGAATATGTATTGGATTGGGGAGGCGTGCCCATGCAAGCCAGACATATTCAATGGACATCAACATCCTTGTGAACTTATAAATCTCCACACACCATCAAAATGAATTCAATTGGTGATAATATGATTTCCATGATAGAAAACAAGGGAGGGTGACAAATAATCATATATTTTTCTAATTCGGTGTTGCACAAAATATTATCGCATGTTGATTTGTTAGAGAAGGATCAATGGAAAGAAAAATAAATAAGGAAAGGGACTTTGATTATTTTTCAAAGGGAGAAATCTATAAATAGAAAAGCCATTCCTTTTTGCCTCACATGCTCCCAAGTAAAGACACTCTTTATGTAAGAAATATTCTTTCTAGATATTTTATTACAATAGGTTATTCTCACTCGAAATACAATTCTTAGAGTAGGATTGTTGTTCATAGGATGAATGAGATAATAATATCTAAAGCTCATACAATTTATCTAATACCAAACATATTGATAAGGGAAGGCATTCAAAGGAACTAAATAATATAACCTTTTCAATGGTATTAAAGCCAACCTTCATATAATTAAGAACCTTAGAACCTTTTTTGTGGTAACAAAAAGGACTATATCACTTCTAAGCTTACAACTTGCTCGACGATCCCAAATATAGCCCTCAGTTGATGGGTAGGTTTGGAAATTGAGCTACTCCCTTTGAAAAATTAGGTTTAAAAATGACTTGTATCCCAAGGTGGTTACAAAAGAACACAAGTAACATGTCCAATAGATGAAACCTAATAATAAGAGAGGAAAACAAGAAATAAACTTTGTTTATGAGGTTAAGGTTGGTAAGCTTGTAAGGCCTACCAAGCCATATAAATGATCCCTTTGAATTTCATGGAAAAATGCGTAGGGGAGAAAATACTATAGGGCAATAGCCTCAAAGCATCAAAAATAAAGAAAGGAGAAAGGTCGTGTCCATGGAACTAGGAGACAAGCTAGACTCAATATTTGACCAATATTCAAGACTAAAGAAAAAACATCTAGAGTCATGATTCTCCCAAGAATGTTGTCCCAACAACCTTACCAAAATCTAAAATTGTTTAAAGTAGTTCTCACTTAGAATCCAAAGAAAATGCCCTACCTAGGAGTTTTAACCCTAATGCAGTGATCTTCCTCATCCCCTTTTCACTTTTCCTTTCCTTATGCTATTTTATATCTTCATTATTTATCCCAATTTCCAATTTTGAATTTGTACCCAAGGACAAGGGAATTAGCTTAGGGTTTTCTTCTTTAAATATGTTGAAGAGATCTAGGAGTTACAAAGACTATAGATAAATATTTTATATAGCCCCACTTCACAAAAATACAATTTGGTTAGAAATAGGATAATCTAAATACAATAGTTGGGAGGCACCTCCTAACTTCAATTGAAAGAAGAAACATTAAGAGAAAGGTAAAAACCCAAATCTATGCAAGTCTTTAAATATTCCATCAATAGTCAATATTATATTTCAATCTAAGGTAGGCAAATTAGAGATGATAAGGCCTATAGGTCATCAATGTTCCATCCAACAATCTACATGGTCCTTCCTATGGAGGATGTCATGAAGAAGAGAAAAGGCCCCATCAAGAAGTTGAATATAGACATGTGGCAATTAGTTAGAATCTAGAGCACAATAAAAGAAGGGCCACTATTGGCCAAAGGAGGTCCTACCTTAGTAAACCATACACACATGCAAGAAGATCGAAGAGGATATTTAATAGGACAACCACCATTGGTTGTCAATATTGACTTTTTTAGCCTGATATTTTAAAACCATATGTGTGTTAATGTGTCAATTGCCCATCATACAAGTATGCCCACCCTACGATTATATGTCAAATAAGGAGGCTATAATGATGAACCATTCCTAGAATAACAACAACAATACATGTTAATGACGATTTATCATCCAAGGACTTAAAAGCCTCCAACATTGATGGCCCTAGATCTAGAGACCTTGAAGCTACTGATTAGGGTTGTAGAAGAGTTCTTGTTGTAGACCAAAGGAAAATTGATAGACATTTTGCATAGAGTTTCATATGGAAAAAACCCTCCTTCCAACTTATAAAGAGGTAAATTTACATTATAGAGGCATTGGGAGTTGTCTGTTTATACCTCTTTTTTGGTCTTGTGGGATCTTCATTTAATTCTAATTTCTCGATTGTAATGATCAGATCTTTAACCTTGAGTTTATATCTATAAAGCATCGAGCCTCTCTAAGTCACATGCCTTATAATCATTTTGGCACATGAATGGAAGCTATGAATAAATTTGCTTTGTCCTACTTCTTTAATGTGTTTCTAATTTTGGGTCATGCAAAAATTAGTGTGTTCATTTAAGGTTGTTTCATTCAATCAAGAAGGGGACTTTAATCTTGGCACATTTCCCCCATAGCTTAGATTTAATTTTTTACAAAGTTTATTTTCCTCTACATTTATATTTCCTACCATTTTTTACTTTGATTGCAATTTATTTTCCCTATAATCCCCCCAAAAAAGTTAGGCCTTAGCTCACGAAGGCCCCAGTATACCAAATATTAAGGTAATTAGGATCTAACATTAGTTAAAAACCCCATATATTACCTCATAAGTTATCTCTTCACCCACATTGCTTTCTATTGTGTTGCTCTAATGAGGCATGAGTTCCTCAGGAATTTCATATTTTCACCCCAACAAACTGGTGCACTATGAGATGAAAGCATCTTGGTGAGGTGTAAATGGCATAACAATCCCTAGCATAGCAACAACAATACATGTCAATGATGATTTATCATCCAAGGACTTAAAATCTTCTAAAATTGATGTCCCTAGACCTATATATTGTAGCTATCGATTAGGGTTGTAGAAGTGTTCTTGCTATAAAATAGAGGATAATTCACAAACCATTCGTGTAGAGTTTCATAGGGAAAGAACCCTTCTCCCAACTTATAAATAGGTCTAAATTTTTATTGTAAAGACATTGGTAGTTTTCAGCTCATGCCTCTTTTATACCCTTGTGGGTTATTCCTTTCATCCTTATTTCTTGATTGTAATGAGAAGAGCTCAAATCTTGAATCAATATCTATAGAACATCAAGACTTTCTAGGTTGCATGTCTTGTAATCATTCATTATGGCACATGAATGAAAGCTACAAGTAATTTTTCTTTTTCCTACTTCTTTAACGTGTTTCTAGTTCTAGGTTATGCAAAATTTAGTGTGTTTATTTTCTAGTTATTAAAACTCCAATAAGTGTGTTCATTTATGGATATTTCATTCAGTTGTGAGGGGGACTTTTATCTTGGTACATCACCCCCATAACTTATGTTTATTTTTTTGTAAATTTTATTTTCTCCTTCCTTTACCTTTCTTGTAATTTTATACTTTCATTACAATTTATTTTCCCTACAACCCCCAAATAAAATCAAGCCTTGGCTTGTGAAGGTCCTAGTACGCCAAAAAATATTCCAATGAGGAGTTAACCTCAACTAAAGTGTTGCCTCATAGGTTATATCTTCACCCATGGTACTTCCTATTGTGTTGCTCTATATGAGGCACAAGTGCCTTAGGCATGTTGGGTTTTCACCCCAATAGACCGATGCATTTTGATATGATAACAAGGGCCATATTTGACAAGATAATATAATATAATTTTTTAATGGGTACTTCTTTAAATACATTACTAATATATAAAGCAAGTTTATTTATCTCTTAGTAAACGAGTGCTTACATATTCCTTCATTAACTCATTAAAGGAAATACAACAAGAAACAAAAGTAGATTTTACTAATATCATCCAACAAAGCATCTGAAGAATAATATATTGTTATTCAATAAGGGAGAAACAAGACATGGCTTAGATAGGACTTATATCAATAAAATAATAGTACATGAGATTCAAATAACTAAATAAAAAAAATACATACCTTGGGATAGATTTAATTTTCAATATAAATAGACCTTTGGTCTATCTATTTCAATAAATAAGTATTAATCATAATTACTAAGGATATTTCATTTCCTTTAATAACTCAACCCTCAATATAAAAAACATCAATTCTCAATGATGCATGATGACAATCTTCAACCATTAATCACAACAAATAACACTTATTCCTACCATTTTATAGCTCAAACTACAAAGTACAAATATCAACATTCACCCATACATTTCTACAAAGCAAGTTGATACTAGTAGTGCCTTACAATGAAACATCAAACATAAAAAATAAAAAAGTATGTCAATCAAATGTGAATCCATAAGATTGACCATAAAAAGTTCTCAAAATATAATTCTTGCATCCATATGGAGGTACTAACATGATAACCATAAGACAATTAGATGCACGAAATGGGTGTTTTAGTTAGACTTTTCCTTATGCTAAGAGGGATTTATATAGTAGACAATAATACTCAGGAAAATAAAAAAACTTTTATATTGTAAATCCACTTGATTTCATATAGTTTAAATGAAATCAAGGTGCAGTAAGTTTCCATGTTCCTTCAATTCCTACATAATAATAGTACTTTATTCATAAACTATGACCATGCCCTCATAATGAGTTTAAAATTATTAAATATTTTAGTACAGGATTCAAAGATAATTCCCATAATGCATGCCTTTAGAAGGTCGGTAAAAGGTATAATAGAAATAAGATCACCTAAATTATATTCAAAGGATGGTTCCAAAATTTTCCACCAATCCATTTTAAATGGATATAATGAATTAACATCATTTACAACATCCATACAAACAATAAATATCATTTTCTCTTCATGGGGTTCACACACAAGTATCCTTATAAGATCTTACATTAATTTAATGTACATTTTGTTTTCCTCAATGGGTACGAACATGGAGGGATAATACTTCTTTATCAATAAGAGTAATATAGTGGATTATAATCAAATATCTCTACACAATTTCCATTAAATGCACCTTCCTTTGAATGTACCAATCACTTGTCCATAAGGAGGATACAATTAGTTACACTATTCCTTTCATGCATAAAAAAGGGTGATCTAGGACTAAAAGCAACTTATAAGATTAAGCAAAATATTGTCATAGTCAATCAACACATCTTCTAAGCCTCATATAATGTAAAAATTAAATGCATAATTCAATTACCAAGGGTAATGAGTGCACAAATAATCTTATGATTAATTTTAACAAAAACAATATATACTATCTCATCTTAATAAGAAAAAAGATTATAAATATCTTGTCGTTTGAGAGGACGTAAATGTTACAAGTAATATTAATTATTGTTATAACATTTTTGCTATTATCATAAATATCCTAAACATAATTATATTGCTATCAAAAGTTTATGGATCATGATTAAACTTCATAAATATTAAATACACAACTATACAATAATACATATATACATAAATATTATATATATTTAATATAATACATATATATAAATACTATATAAAAATTTAATATATATTTAATAATACTTTTATTAAAATAAAACACTTTCTTACTAAATAATGCAGAAGAAAATAAATCATCCCAATAAATAAATAAATAACCCGTATAAATGTATGATAAGAAAGTTACTAATTAAACAAAAGAAGGGACTGAACAACTAAGCCATACCCTTTAATAAGGTGATACAAGCTTAGAAAATTCTAATTTAAAAAGAGAATAAGGACACTACAAATGATGGTTACTTCGTATTTTTTTTTTCGTACACACCCATTTATTTGTCACGAATAAGGAACTATAGTCAACATATTTCAAATTCAAACATGTCTACTGTATTATAATAAAAAAGAGATATCATAAACATTGAAAAAAATAAACTGCTTAACTAAGCAAAATAAATTATGTAAATTTTACGATAAGATATTAAAATAAATAAAATAATTTAAGTATTATAATTTATAATGAAAACTTTAAGACAAATATTAAAATGATGCCGAATAAATTATAATTTATAATTTGGTGTAATAGCAGTTGCCTAGTTATTATCATTCATGTGGTTGTGAGGTCGATTTCTCTTGTGTTTGCTCGAACGAGAGCTGATATTTGTAAATATTTGTAAACAATGTTAAATATATATATAAAAAAAAAAAGACAAATATTAAAATGGTATTGAACTATTTGCAAAGAATTATAGTGGTATGTTTTTAAATTTTCATTTAAGAAATTCAAGTTTAAACCTTATAAAAGAAATAAAATGTTTTTGGGATTTCATAAAAACCCAAATTCAAACCTCATACCAAGGTCCCTTTAAAAAACAAATGCTTTATGTTTTACCCTAAAAACTTCACCCATAAAAAGATAGACTAGTTGATAGTAGTTGAATACTTGCTGGTAAGTTACTTGATTCCATTTCTTAAAGGCCTGGGTTCCATGATTCCATTTTTTAGAAACCTAAATTTCATTGTCTTCATCTTTATCCAATAAATTAAAAATTAAAAATTATAAAAATTTCATATACAACCAAAACAAACTTAAACCATCCAGCTTACAAATAAGAACAAAGAAAGGTCTTCTTAAGTTTCTTAAGTATCAAAATGCAAACAGGACAGGTATCAACTCAAAATATATGAAAGCCATGGAAATTTCATGAAGACACAAGTCACCAGGAGAGTACTACCGTTTAAGAATAACTATTCTATTAATGCTATGTTCAAACCCTTATAACCGGTGGTATGCATAGTTCCTGTGTGTGCCCTAAACCATGTACTACCGTTTAAGAATAACTATTCTATTAATGCTATGTTCAAACCCTTAGTTCCTGTATGTGCCCTAAACCATGTAAAGACATGAAGTTACAAGATGGGAACTCCTAACTTCCTAGGAGACAAACTCAAGCTCAATTTCATAACAACTATTTGCCACAACTGTCCTAGTTCATTCCTGTTCGTTTCTATTCATTTAAAAAGAAACAAAAACAAGCATAATTAATATTAGATGAAAGGAGATTTTACACAAAAATTAAAATTAGATGAAAGGAGATTTTACACAAAAAGCAAAATCCACAATCTTTAAACCAGCCTATCATTTCCCAGGAAATATTTAAGCCCAAAGCTAGCACAAGTCTCAAACGATATCCGATATCCGTAACTTGATCAAGAAAGTCACGTAAACACGATTTTGTACGATGCATAAACAAAATGTCCCAAATTTTTACTTCTGCCAGGAGAACATCTCCAGTGTAGGATGATCAAATGAAGTAAATTCAACCGTTATCATCGAAATTAAAATAGATGAAAAATGCATAACTTCTAAAAAAGAAGCCTACAAAAATAAAGCACTAGCAGTGTCTGGATTTATTATTGATATAAAAGGGATCTTGATAATGGAACTGACACATGTTTTGCAAACCAGCCAGCAAAGAGAGCAAGCACATCAGAATTTATTGTGTAGACTTCTAATCTCAAGCACAAAGAACCAATCCCAACACACCAAACCTCTTCGAAATTAAGAAGAGGACGCAGACAAATATTTTAATGGTTGCCGCAACAAAAGAAACGAGACGAACACAGGAAAACATTACATGACAAGACTGCCCGCCTTTTCTTTCAGGACCGGGACATATAAAGCCCAAATTGCAGCATATTGTCATAGAAAGGGAATATCCAGTTTCTTTGTATTTGATTTGAAGCCCACCGCGTCCTTGATCACCATAAATGGCATCCAAATTCAATAGAAATATACCACAAATAACAACAGAACAAATTCAAGGCAGGCCCGACCCATTCCAGGCTGATGCTGCACATGATTGGCTTGCTCATAGCCATGGCGATCAGGCGACGAAAGTATAGGCCCGGAATTCACGACCGGAGTTCGACTCCCGTAAAGTGCCCTAGCACCGGCGACGTCATCAGGTTCGAGCAAGCGCTTGACATCTCTGGGCTCGATTTTGGGAAACATGACGGAGCCTTCCACGTTGGAGTGGTCAAGGCCGATCAAATGCCCAATCTCGTGAAGCGCCACCGTCTCCAGATCGACGGCGCACCAGTCGGCCGTGACGCGCATGCTGACGGTCCACACCTCGGCAGCATCCAGGTGGAAGCGGCCGTCCTCCGGCGCGAATGCGTGCGACAGCACGCCCAGCAGGCCGTCGAAGGGCGCGCCGTCGCCGTGCTCGCCTTTCAGAAACTCCACCTTGATGTGCGCTTCCGTGTAATTCTCCGTCTCCGTGAAGTCCAGCGGGATGACGGCGGCCCACGTGGCGAAGGCAGAAGCCACGGCGGCCCGGATGTCGCCCCGCGACAGGATGGCCGACTCCGCGCGTGCCAGAGTGGACGAGAAGGCGTAGGTGAGTTTGCGCTTGGTATGCCACATCCGTTTGCCAGAGATTACGCTCCATTCCCCGGGGTTCCACTTCTGCAAATCGTCGCCGCCGCCGCTTGACGTTGATGGCGTGTGAGTTGAAGAGCGGGGGAGAAGCATGAGAGCCAGGCCGTCACGAACGTCTTCTCTGCCGCAGCGGGGACTGCGCAGGGTGTCGAGCGTCGTCCGGTCCAGAAAACCCGTGACGGAGAGGTTGAAGGAACGCTGGTAGAGGCGGAGAGCCGCTTCCAGGTTATCGTCGAATACCTCCGTGGGCTCTTTTTTATCTTTTTGTTCGTCTCGGTGAAGAGATGGGTAGCCGAAGGCGGCCAAGTACCGCTTGACATCCTTGAGGATGATGTGGGTGTCTCCCTTCTTGAGGTGGAGGTCCCTGAGCAAGTCAAATTTGGAGACTGCAGTGATGCGGCCCTTCTCTCTTTGGGAATCTGGACTGATGAGCTCAATTATCGATCCTCCATGGGAGGAGGTGGTCTTGGCCATCAAGATCGCCAGCAGAATGCCGAGGGCTATCACGCCTCTGTAGGCAGTGAATTGGAACCTGATTCTGTCCATCTTTGGAAGCACCCACTGCAATTGGATTTCTGAGGACTGGATTGCCTAAGACAGTCTCTTCTCCTCTCCTCTCCTCTCCCGCTTCCTTCTTTAATCAAGAATTCATAAACAGACAGGCAATATGCATAATGGAGTAACTATGCCTTTAAGGACCAATTCCAGAGTGCAACGGGTGCAACGGGTTCAAGATTATACGAACTTTTATACTTCTTAGGATGGAGGGATAAACGAAATACAAGAAAACTTTTTATCGCCCGATGTCATATTTGAGAATTAAAATATTCTGTGCCCAATTTTTAATCAATATGGGTTGGCAACGGCAATTGTAACGTCAAGAGGCAACTGCTTGTATTGTCATTACCTCCCATCATATAGGAGTTTCCTATGTTGAAACATCTTAATCCAAAGTGTTGAGGAATATCTTCTACAGTCGACTGAACTTCCATTTTCTTTAAGGCAACGTCTCTGTAATCCAAAGAGATAGCAAGGACTAATTGCCGAGCATATCAAACAAGCCAAAGAGATCCTATGGATAGAAAATCTATAGGAAAGGTTCAAGCCTGACCTTGAGGGAACATGGTTACGTCCAAGAAGGACCAAACAATTAAACGAACATTAGTGTAGGACCTATTATCCTGATATCGATGGGTGAGTTGGAAAAATCTAAAGCAATGCAAGGATGTATTGAGATGAGAAATGAAGCATAGGAGTAATTGAAATCTCTTGGACATTGATTAAAGGCTATTTAGTATGGTATCCATTATCCTCAAAGAATTAGAAGAAAAAAAAACGCATATATTTAATTAGAAAATTGACAGATCAACATCTTTAAAGGAAAGAATGGATGAAAGAGGAAGGCCATTTTTCTCCAAGGAAGATGAGACTACGTCATAATTAATGGGTTTTTAGAAAGACCATGAAGCATTCCTTAAGCAAGGACGTTAAAAAGGAAAAATAAAAATTGTTAATATGTTAGACTTAGATATCTTTCTATATGGGAAAATGTATAGAATATGAAATATTTTGGAAAGGAAGACCGATATATTGCAATGAATTACTAGAAGAAAAGGATTCCTTAAGTAAGTAATTCAATAAGGAGAAAAAAAAAAAGTGTTAATGATATGTTAGATATCCTTTTATATGGAAAAGTGATATATATGAAACATTTGGAAAGGAAGGCCTATTAGATAATATATTGCAATGAACCAACAAAAGAAAAGTTTCTCCAAGGAGGGAAAAATTGTCAAAGATATGTTAGATATCTTTCTATATGGGAAAATATCTAGGATATCAAATATTTTGGAAAAAGAGGATAAAAATGACAATATATTGCAATGAACCAACAAAATAAAAAGATGGTACTTAACTATTTTATAATTAGTGAATATTAATGAAGAAACTTGTCCCTTAAACATAAGTTCAATTAAGGTCCGAGGTGTAGACCAATTGGTTCATCCAAACTCCATAAGGGGGCGGAGGTCCAAGGTTCAAATCTCGGGCCTCGCTGGACTGAACGCTTGTCCCTTTCCTGGTGCTTTCAGTGGCGTAAAAGGTTTAAAATGATTGTGGCATGGTGGTTATAGGGGCGGATTGCGCGAAGATCTGTGTGGCGGCTTCTAGGGCGGACATCGCAGAATACTATGGCGGCCATAAAATCCGGACAGCCTTCCCGGATTCGTGGCGGCTACCGATTCCACCATGTAAATTCAAAAAAAAAACATAAGTTCAATCCTTCTTTAAGGGAAGAGGATGTGAAATCTTAATAGTGGGACTCCTTAAATCATGTAGATGGATAACAATGTGATGGAAACTATTATGCGTGTATATGTTATTTTTAGTTTTATACAATTATGCTTGGCATTGTCCACTAATTATTATTTTTGGCTAAAGATATACTATGTTGTCCTATAGTAATAAATAATGTGAAACAAAAATATATTATGTTGTGATGTTTTATTTATATATTTACATTTATACGATACAATTTAACTTTTGATATCTTCTTGATGAGATTAGATGTGGATGTATCAAGGATTTGATAGCATCACCAAGCAATAATAGGTTTAAATGTCATAAATTATGTGTTTGTTGGTATGTATAATATAAATTTGATTATAAATGTTGCCAACTTTTTAAATAGGGACCAAGGAGAATTCTTGTATTTTCAATATAATTATCAAAATCTTTAAACACTTAGCAAACAAAAGATAAAAATAAAAAAACAAAAAAAAACTCATGTTATTGGTGTTATAAATACTAAGTAGCCCAGGTATATTGAAAGAATGGACCCTTCCCTCCTTATTGAGCTATACTAATTAATGAAGAAATTTTATTCATTGCAATGATGGTGGTGGACTAAATTGGTGGTCTTTGAAGAACTACTTTGTGCTTTAAAAAATGGGTATGAGTATTTTTTAACTGAAGGGAACTTCTCGAAAGCTTAATAAATCCCAGTGAAAGAACAAACAAAATTGAGACCCACATAGATACATTCATGAATCTTTGTAGTATGAACATAACATTTGGGAGCATATTAGCTTCACTTCAAATATAATGTTATACCTTGTGTGGAAGATAAAACATAATTATCTCAATTGTGTGTTATTTTTTAGGGTGTTGTTGAAATTCCTAGGAAATTGGAATCTTAAGAAGGTGTTGCACTTAATAATTAATATGTATTAGCAAGAATGTATGTTTTATTTAGATGTAACATATCACATAATATTTTATTTAAATTCAATTCAATGTTTTGAGGTTTGAGTTTGTATCTTTGAAGATATATATTTTTTTATTTATGGAAAACATCCCAAAAGGGATGCCACTTTCGGGTAAGACCTAAAGAGGTAGGGGTATCCATTACACAAAAATCACCTAGGGTACGATCTTGGCCTACCACCTTTGACATACTCAAGGAGCTAACAAACACACAATAAGATATAAAATAAATAAATAAATAAATAATAAAAAAATTAAAAACATGCTCCTTGAGTGTGTCAAAAAGATAAAGCACAACTAGGCACACAGGAAATAAGAAAAAAAAAAACCACAACACGAACCACATAGAAAAAACACAAGAACAACATACCAAAACACAAACATGACAAAAACAACAAAACACTACAAAGACATAACCGACAAAAACATGAAAAACACAAACAAAAAAAACGTACAAAAAAAAAAAAAAAAAACAACCAACAACAGACAGTAAACAAAAACAAAAAATATAGAAAACATTTACACACAAAAAACACAAAATAACACAAACATACATAAACACAAGAACAAGAAAAACAAAAACAGAAGAACAAATAGAAAAACACAAGAACAAATAGAAAAAACACAAGAACAACAAAAAAAAAAAACAAAAAAAAAAAACGTACACACCTAAAAAAAAATTAACATAAAAGAGAAGAAAAAATAAAGCAAGAAGAAACTAGGTACCTTCAAAACTGGAGTCATCCAAAGAAATGATAGAAAGAAGAGCTTCCCTTATTTGTGAAGCCCACCATCCAGGAGGGTGGCCATAACAAATAATATCGCCTTTGTCCAAAGCCCAATTAGCTAAAGCATCAACACTCTTATTTTGATTTTTGACCACATGATTGTAATCAACTTTAAAAAATTCCCTCTGGATTAATTGAATCTTCTCAATAATTATTTTTATCCTCCAATCAACCTTATGATTCTTATAAGGATTCTTCAAAAGATTAATCATGAGTTGAGAGTCAGGCTCCACTAACACCTTCTACCATCCAATATTAGTAGCCTCCTGAAGGCCTCTGAGGAGACCATACCCCTCAACAAGGTTATTGGAAAGAATACCCAAATTCTCAGTAAAAGTAAAAACTAGGGAACCATCTGAAAGTCTACCAATTCCTCTCACACTAGCTTTTCCAGGGTTCCCTCTAGTGGCTCCATCAGTATTGAATTTACCAAAATCCTTAGGAGGAGGTTACCAATTTCTTGTCCTATCCATATTACAAATACTTACATTCCCTTTAATATGGTTGCCCTTGGCAGATTTAATCTTCAATATTTGCATCACTTGATCCCATTTTTTGTGGAATTTTTTGGGGTGATTAAGGAGTTGATGGACTGATTCAACTAAGTTGGATATGGTCTTATGCCAAATATAGTGAATATCCTTCCTATCTTGATTAAAAAATTGATTGTTCCTTTCATTCTAGATATTCCAAAGAAGAATGGTGGAACCCATCCAAACTAACTGCCTAATAAAATGATCAAAACCCTCTTGTTTAGGCTAATCCCTCCAAATTTGTTCAAAAGTTGAAAAATTGGACCACTGTAAGCCAAGTAAAGTGGCCATTATCCTCCATAGCTCAAAGGCTAAAGTACACTCAATAAAAATATGGTTGAGATTTTCTACATTCTCTCCACACATTTCACATCTAAAAGGGCCATGAAAACCACACTTCATAAGTTGCTCACCAGTAAGCACCCTACGATGCAATAAAAGCCAAATAAAGAACCTCACATTAGGCCAAAGCTTTTGAGCCCATAATTGAGAAAATATGTCATAATATTGGTTGGGATTATTCTGGCATAAGGTCAAATAACCTTGAGCAACTAAATACTCACCCTTAGTAGTGATGTTCCATTAAAAACAATCTTTTTCATGGGACCAAGAGAGAGACCTCATATGAAGGATGCCTTGGATATCTTGTCTTTGCCTTTCTGGGATTTGAATAGGCCAGTCCTCAATAGGGATCCAATATCTACCAACCTTTGAATTACCAGAATGGTACCAATAGTAATTAGCCACCTTTATCCAGTTAGCTCGGTGAAGCTCCTCCATCCAAGGCCTCCAATCATAAAACATAGTTATCAAAGGCTTGTGACCATCCCAAGAATTTGTCCAAAAGTTTACCTGTTGACCATTATGAATGATCCAAAATATATATTTTTTTATCAAATCCTCACCAGTCTTAAGAACTACTAAAATGGGAGAACCTTTGGTAGGGAGATGATAGCGAACAAGGTCTTCAGGACTTTTGTTCTCAGCATATTTAGCACGGATATGATTGGCCCAAAGAGCATTGGGGTTATGCAAAATTCTCCAATATAATTTAGCAGCTAAAGCTTTTTTTTATTAATAGAAGACTGGAATCCTAACCCCCCTTGATTCTTAGGAAGACATAAAGTGTCCCATTTCACCAAGGCCTATTTTATTTTTTCCTTAGTACCACTCTAGAGGAATAGATGACTGATTTGATCTAGATATCGAAGAACGGCCTTTGGGATATTCAACACGGAAGAAACATAAATAGGAATATCTTGAAGGGCTGATTTTACCAAGGTAATTCTATCCCCCGAAGAAAGCCATCTATTGGTCAATTTTCTAATTTTCTTTTTTACTTCGTCCAACAACCAATTCCAATATTTTTTTTTTGCCTTTGAATATTGATGGGAATACCTAAATAATTGATCAAAATTAAGGACTTATTATATCTTAATTTATCCAAGACCATGAATTCCTGTCTGGCAGAGCAGTGAAATAAAATAACGTTAGATTTGTGTTCATTGATCAACTGCCCAGTAGCCTTAGAAAAATAACTAATGATTTGCTTATAGTTAGAAGCTTCCTTAATTGTAGCTTTACCTAAAAGAGTAGAGTCATCAACAAATTGAATATGAGATATATGTCTAGCTCCATGAGCAATGGTAACTCCCTCAAGGAATTTGTTATCCCTCTTCTTGGTTATAGTCCTCCCCAAGCATTCAACAAGAATGATGAATAAATAAGGGGAAAGCGGGTCACCTTGCCTAATACCTCTGGAAGCAGGAAATGACTAAGAAGGCCTACCATTGATAATAACTAAGTAGGAAATTGAAGAGATACATCCCATAATCCAATCTGTCCAATGCTTACAGAAACCAAATTGCCTCAAAAATTTGATAAGGAAGTGTCAATCCACTCTGTCATAAGCTTTGGATAAGTCTAACCGAATGAACATGGAAGGAGATTTTTGCATATCCATGGAATAGATGGCTTTTTGATCCAGAACTATCTCATATACTATTTTATGCCCTTCCACATAACCCCCTTGTTTAGGGTAAATGATCTTATGTAAAAGAGGCTTCAACCTATCTTTGAAGATATATAACTATATATAAACATATATATTTTTTATATAAACTCTTATTGATTTGTTAGATTGATGATAATAAATCCTTTATATATATATATATATATATATATATATATATATATATATATATATATAGCAAAATGGTTGTTGGGCAAAAATAATTGTCCCTTTAGTAAGGCTAGATTTTATGGAACTATATTTAGATGCAATGAATCCCTAGGAATACAATAGTGTGATGTTTATTTCTTTGGAATAAGCCCTATATTAGGAAGAAAGTGGATATATAATTGAATAGGGTTGTTAAGAAAGTTATCATTTAGTTGAGTTAATGTTAGTAATAACTTTACCATGATTTAATATTTAGTTTACATATATGTCAAGGAAAGCAAATGATTAGTAATTTGATGATGTGCCTAGTCGATTTAATGATTGTATGTTGATCTAGTGTAAAATTTAAGTAGGACTAGAATGGGGTTAATCATATAAGTTACTCAAACTGTACATTTGATTTAGCATTTATGTTAGTTTAAAATAAACCATAACAAATCCTTGGTGTACTTAACTAAATGATATGTCAATCTTTGTAACCATTATGTGTTATTGAAACATTACTAAAATATAAGACAATGTGTACGATAAGGGGATTGTTTATGGATTTGGTATTGTGGTAATCCCATTAGTATTCTATTTATCTAATTTTTTTATAAGGGATGGAAATATATTTCAAGACATAATATATCTTGCATTTACTATTGATTCTCATAAAGTTAATATCTTTGATATATATTGGTAAGAAAAGGGGAATGAGTTCTTACAAAAAAAAATATTATATTTCCATTTATTATATTAATTAAGACTATTAGAAATACTCATGTATATCCATGAACTAGGAACTTAAATTGGGTTGTGTACATGTGAAATTGTTAATTTTGTATAGTATATGTTTGATTATTTTCATGTTGATAGGTTAGATGTTCTATGATAGAACTAGTGTGAATTTTTTAAATGATGTTATAGTTATATTTGATCTTATATTATGAGCATTAATGTGTTTAATAAACTCCATATAATAAGATTGATGTTGAATGAAGAGAAACATTATATGAAGCAAAGTACTACCTTTTAATAGATTCAAAATTTAGATTATACACATAGATATGTTTTGAAAAGAGTACGACATGTATTCTTTGGAATGTTGCTATATTAAAATAAATGATATATCATTTATTAGAAAATTATGATAAAATCATGTTTATTACATCGGGTTGTATTATGAATAGAATGTGTTCTTTATCTAATGGAAATACGACCTTATGGTTAATGGAACCTATCACATGTTGGTACCATCATTAGCATGATCTTCCATGATTAAAAATTGCATTATGTGATTATCTATTGCAATTATGATGTAATTTGTAGATGTTGTGCTACTTAGGAAGTATTACATGTTAAGTCAATAAACTAGAATAAGAGAGCATTTATTAGGATTTTTGGTTGAGAAATTAGTTATAAAAAAAGATAATAGTGTTATGTAATTCATTCATAGCTACAGAACCAACTATAGAATCCATCTATAGCTACAAGATAGAACTAGGAGAAGACTTTAGAACTAGAGGAAGACTACAACATTATGGATGGACAAAACTTTGGAAAAAATATAGAGCTATGGGAAGGCCACAAAACTATTGAAATATTATAACACTATAGATGGATAAAAATATAGATGGACTCTAAAAAAAAATTCAAATTTGTAACAAAATTCTACAACAATAAAATCTAAGCCCAACTAGCTTCCAAATAGTTTGGAGATAGAAATTAAATTTGTGGAAATAATTTTTCAACTAATTTGGCTGATCTAAGTTAGTCTAATATAAATTAGATATAGTGAAATATATTTCCAACTAATTTAGTTGATCCAAATTAGTTATATGTAAATCATAACTACTAGGATTAGTTTCCAACTAATTTGGTTGATCCAAATTAGTTAGATGTAAATCATATTTGTTGGGATTAATTTCCAAATAATTTGGTTGATCCAAATTAGTTAAATATACATCAAAATTGTTGGGATAAATTTTCAACTAATTTGCTTAGATCCAAATTAGTTAGAGGTAAATAAAATTTGTTGAGATTAGTTTTGAACTAATTTAGCTAGATCCAAATTAGTTCAAATATTTAGCAAAATATTGTTGGAAATTAAGCCAGTTAAAAGGAGTAAAAAATTTGTTTGCAATAGTAAGCTTTGGATATTACCCTTTTACCTCCTTGGATGACAACTGACTGGGCAGGTAGTTTGAATTGGATTGCAGCTGAATGGGCAGATTGGATGGCATGGGCGACAAGGCGGACAACAACAAATTTCCTTTCTCCTTTCCTCCCTATTCTTCTTTTTCTAACTTCTCTTATATTCCCTAATATTGTTTAATCAACCACTATTTAAACTTTGTAATTCTTATGTTTCCAAGGTTGAATATAATATTTCAACATTTTCCTATTACTCCTAATTCTCACATGCCCACATATGGTATCAAAGCTGAAGCTGAAGAGGGCACTAGAACCGAGGTCGATGGAGGAACCAGGCGTAAGGACCAAGGTGGAGGAACCAGGCAGCATGAGCATTGAGGCAAGGTTGAGTGGGGCCCGTAGCACATGAACCGAGGTGAGGTCTAGAGCAGTCCTACACAAAAAGCATGCGAGGAGGAGCAACTCAAAAGAACCAACCAGAGAGCACCACATGGCGAGAGGAGAACAAGGCTGGTATAGATTGGATGACTCAGAACTAATGTAGACCAATTACATGGTAGAAAGATTGATTATGTGGTAGGAGGACAAGCAATGTGGTAACATAATACAGGCTCAAAGGAAGCAACGTGGTAGGGAGCGATTGCTCAAGAAGGAGGCAAAAGGGCGATCATTGATTGCCCGAAGGCAATCGAGTGAGTATTCGCTTGTTGAAGGTTTTAAACACCTTCATCGCCCTCTGCATGGTCTATGTGGGACAAAAATCCCAAAAAAAAATTAATTAAAGCACGGCCGAGAGAAGTATAAGGAAGGCAAGCTTCCTTTGTCTTCACGTCGAGTCGCATAGCTCGACTGGATCATGGAGCCAGCCATAAGGTGCCCGCCT
>JAQPPZ010005370.1:0-34821 GCA_028583015.1 Wollemia nobilis | reverse complement strand
CAGTTGTTGTACCCACTTTATAACTTAACTTTAATTCTCATTGCTCATTCAACTCTCCTTAACAAGCCCTTTTTTTGCCTTCGAAACACATCATATAAAAATTTACATACAATCGTATGTATTTTTTTTTTAATGCCTAACTTAAATGTATCTTAATAAAACACAAAGGCTAAAGTTGTAATTGATAACTTTAGATTTTCATAATCCATATCATCGTAATACCATAATATTTGTGTGGCCACGATACGATAGATAATCGCGCCTCCTATCCAATATCAACAACATTCTTCATCCGACAGTGAGGGCTACGATGGTCTTTTGAAACGTTCCGACAACAATGTTCTCAGCATCAGCGTTTTCTAGTAGCTGCAATGACAATCTTCAGGTAGCATTCTCCTGGATTCAACGATGTTCTCTGGCATGCGACAACGATCTTGATAACAGCACTATCTGATGGTAAATACAATTTTTCAGATGACTGTGTTTCTCAATGACTACTCCCTTTCTGCTGTAAATTACTTTTTTTATTCCAGCAAATAATCCAAACTCTTATGACAATGGTGCAATGTTTTCCATTAATATGACTGTATTTTGATCAAATGATGAACCTCTCTTCGTATTTAGGGTGGTAATATCATCACGCGAAATGTAGCAGTGACCTTGCCATCGCACGTACCCCAACGATACTGTCAAAATAATATATGTGCAAACACTCAAGCCCTTCTACAAACACCATCTATATCATGAATTCTTGAACCTTAACTCCAACTTTCACTTTGTCGGGATTACTGATGAAGTGTATTTCGCCACAGGTATCCTCCATTTTATTTTTATCATATCTACCTTCACTGATGTAGATAATTATTTTACTACTACTCTCATTCCACTGTTCAAGACAAAATAACAAGCCTAACATGTTGCCCCTAAGCAAATAAAACTGCGTTCTCGTTCTATACCCCTCCTGAAGTCCTTCCACACAAACCAAAAGTGCTTTGAGCGCTTTCCTTCAAATACCTTCGAATATAGTCAAGGAGATTCGAACCTTGATGTAAGCCGCTGACACACACCTTAACAAAAATTCAATTGCCAATGTGCCACTCTGCCCATAATATCTTGGGCTTTCGATCAACCTTAGATTTATTTGTTGTCTCCCTTTTCAAAACGATTTCGCACGAGCTCTCTTCAGATGCTTAGCCAACGATTAACACGAGCAAGGATTAATTTCAAATGAACCTTAGGATTCCCCTTTATACAGTATTCTCCTCATTTTTGATGACTCAGCGCATTATTGATTTTCCCTTTTTCTTTAGACGTCGACGCTAACTTTAATTTTTATTTTAAAATTTTAATTTTAATTTTAAATAATTAAAATTTAAACTAAATATTTAAAATTAAATATCTCCATCACCATGGCACCTTTTTGGAGAAACGAAAGGTCAACCTGGATTTTAAGAAAAACCCATTTCAAATTTGCCATCCATGGTTTTAAATAAAACCTTTTATTTTGCCTGTCGTGGTTTTCACAAAAATCCTAAATTTATCCATGCCTTCCAAGATATCATTTGCCCATAAAAACTCAATGTGATCCATATGACATCAAAGATTCATGTGACATCAATGACAACATAAAATAACTCAAATTTCCAACAATCTCTCCCTTTTTCATTGATGGCAACACCTTTAAAACAAAAACCACAATCATTACAAAAACCATCTCTGAGAATTAAAGTTGCTCCCCCTGACTCAATAGTCTCTATGGAGGTTGCTCTCCCTAACTCAATGCTCTCTTTGGAGGAGTCTCCCCCTAACTCAATGCTCTCCCCCTTACTCAAATCTCTCCCCCTTTGACATCAATGGCAAAAGGGACACCTATGGGGCTAAAATATATGACTCTTAAACTTAGCCCCCTCACCACCTTCTCTCTTAAAGTGATTAATTTTGGGGTGGGAGTGCTTTTACTCCCATATCACATTGTTTCTTTCTTCTATAAACTTCCTTCCATGTTTTTTTGATATCCTTCTCTTGATGAATTACTTGATCTTCTTGTCTAGAACCTGTTTGACCTTCTTACCTTGAACCTGTTTGACCTTCTTGCCTTGAACCTATTTGTAATTCAGTCCTACACCATTTTGCAATATGCCCAAGATTATTGTAATTAAAACACTTGATATTGTAGCCTTTGGATGGTGCCCATGTCCTAAATTAATTCTTAAAATAATTTCCATATCCATTCCTTTCCTAAACCCTGTATTGTGAAGCTCTGTTTTCATGACCATTATGACCATGACTTCTGAATTGTGAAGCTCTAAAACCAAAACCATGTTGCTTATTTTCTTTGAACTGAAAAGCTTTATGACCAATCCTATTACATGAGAAGCAATGCCTCTAAAAACCATACCTTCCTCCTTTGAGGTTTCTTCTAGCAAAATCAAACTTCTTTGATCCATAGACCCTGTAGTGTATAGCCCTATGTCCAAATCCATTACAAGAAAAACAATGTCCTTGAAAAGCCCTTTGTTCATGCCTTGGTTCTTCATACCTTTCTTGACCATTATCCTTATGATCATTTTCAACTTGTACATTGCATCCTTGAACCTTCTTTGTAGTATCTAAATCCTCTTCCTTAGTTTCTTCCTTGCTTTTCTCTTCAAGTATTTCTTTTCCTTTTGAACTTGATTCACCTATCTCAAAACAAGAATCAAACTGAATATTTGGAGCCATATGAACTTTGGAACTTTCCTCACAAATCTTAGGTGCTTCCTTGCTTTCATTTTTTAGAACTTCCCTTTCCTTTTGAATGTGATTCTTCTTGGAAGTAAGATACAGACTTAAAATGAGTTTCCACTCTTTTTGAACCTTTTCATCTAATTTATCATGTCTTGTCGTGGTTACCCTTAGTTCTTCATTCATCCTTTCTTCTATCCTTTTTGCATTTTGAAGCTCTTCTCTGATATTACTGATTGTTTGAAGTAGTTCTTCTTTGATTTTGAAATTTGTTCAAATTTTATTTTCAAGATTTTTGTATTCTTATTTTAGCCTTTTGATTTCTATTTTTTGTTTACTTAGCTCATCCTCTTCCTTTTCTATAACCAAAAGTGAGAATTCTTTGTTTTCACTATCATTGAGACCATTATAATCTTCTATAGCAAACAAACTCTCAAGATTTCTTTGACCATTCTTGTTTCCTTGATGTGTCATCTCATCTTCACTATCACTGAAACCATTGCAATATCCTGATCTGTGATATCTTTGACCACACACAAAGCACTGCTCTCTTTCACATTCTATTCCTAGGAATAGATGTTCTTATTTTTCATCATCTGATTTTTCTTTATCACTATGATCTAAGCTATCACTTGCTTCTACAATGTAGTAAGATTTCTTTACCTTACAAAAAAATTTCTTCTTCTCATACCTATTTTGCTTGTATCTATCATATCT
Source organism: Wollemia nobilis (assembly GCA_028583015.1). Taxonomy (NCBI): domain Eukaryota; kingdom Viridiplantae; phylum Streptophyta; class Pinopsida; order Araucariales; family Araucariaceae; genus Wollemia; species Wollemia nobilis. The sequence continues at coordinate 31,380 of JAQPPZ010005370.1, read as the reverse complement.
GTCATGCTTATGCTTTCCATATTCTTTTCTTCTTTGACCCTATTTTTTATCATCACCATTTTCTTTATGTGGACACTTGTATGCATAGTGACCAAGATCACCACACTTGTAGCATCTAACTTTTCTTATATCCCTAAAATTCTTTGAGTCCTTATTCCTTTTGATGAAGTTAGCTTCCTCATAATTATCTGAACCTCTACTTGTTTATGAAAATTTCCCTTTCTCTTTCTCTCGAAGCCTTTAATGCAATCTCTTTTATTGGAACCTGATGCTTACTTACCCTCATCTCATAAGTTGTGAGAGTACCTTGCAATTCTTCCATTGTTATCTTGTTGATATCCATTGTCTCTTCTATTGCTAAAACCTTATAATCATATTTCATGGGAAGTGATCTCAAAACCTTTTGAGTAACTTTTGATTCTTTCATCTCAAAACCTAGGCCTCTCATGCTGTTAGTAATCTCATCAACACGAAGTAAAAACTTTGCAATATCTTCAGAATCTTTCATTTTCAATTTCTCAAATATTTTTCTATGAGTTTGTAGTTTTGCCAACTTTCCCTTGGAATCTCCTTGCTTTCATTTTTTAGAACTTCCTTTCCTTTTGAGTGTGATTTTTCTTGGAAGTAAGATACAACCTTAAAATAAGTTTCCACTCTTTTTTGAACCTTTTCATCTAATTTATCATGTCTTGTCGTGGTTACCCTTAGTTCTTCATTCATCCTTTCTTCTATCCTTTTTGCATTTTGAAGCTCTTCTCTGATATTACTGATTGTTTGAAGTAGTTCTTCTTTGATTTTGAAATTTGTTCAAATCTTATTTTCAAGATTCTTGTATTCTTATTTTAGCCTTTTGATTTCTATTTTTTGTTTACTTAGCTCATCCTCTTCCTTTTCTATAACCAAAAGTGAGAATTCTTTGTTTTCACTATCATTGAGACCATTATAATCTTCTATAGCAAACAAACTCTCAAGATTTCTTTGACCATTCTTGTTTCCTTGATGTGTCATCTCATCTTCACTATCACTGAAACCATTGCAATATCCCGATCTGTGATATCTTTGATCACACACAAAGCACTGCTCTATTTCACCTTCTATTCCTAGGAATATATGTTCTTATTTTTCATCATCTGATTTGTCTTTATCACTATGATCCGAGCTATCACTTGCTTCTACAATGTAGTAAGATTTCTTTACCTTACAAAAAAATTTCTTCTTCTCATACCTATTTTGCTTGTATCTATCATATCTGTCATGCTTATGCTTTCCATATTCTTTTCTTCTTTGACCCTATTTTTTATCATCACCATTTTCTTTATGTGGACACTTGTATGCATAGTGACCAAGATCACCACACTTGTAGCATCTAACTTTTCTTATATCCCTAAAATTATTTGAGTCCTTATTCCTTTTGATGAATTTAGCTTCCTCATAATTATCTGAACCTCTACTTGTTTCTGAAAATTTCCATTTCTCTTTCTCTGAAGCCTTTAATGCAATCTCTTTTATTGGAACCTGATGCTTACTTACCCTCATCTCGTAAGTTGTGAGAGTACCTTTGCAATTCTTCCATTGTTATCTTGTTGATATCCATTGTCTCTTCTATTGCTAAAACCTTATAATCATATTTCATGGGAAGTGATCTCAAAACCTTTTGAGTAACTTTTGATTCTTTCATCTCAAAACCTAGGCCTCTCATGCTGTTAGTAATCTCATCAACACGAAGTAAAAACTTTGCAATATCTTCAGAATATTTCATTTTCAATTCCTCAAATATTTTTCTATGAGTTTGTAGTTTTGCCAACTTTCCCTTGGAATCTCCTTGCTTTCATTTTTTAGAACTTCCTTTCCTTTTGAGTGTGATTTTTCTTGGAAGTAAGATACAGACCTTAAAATAAGTTTCCACTCTTTTTTGAACCTTTTCATCTAATTTATCATGTCTTGTCGTGGTTACCCTTAGTTCTTCATTCATCCTTTCTTCTATCCTTTTTGCATTTTGAAGCTCTTCTCCGATATTACCGATTGTTTGAAGTAGTTCTTCTTTGATTTTGAAATTTGTTCAAATCTTATTTTCAAGATTCCTGTATTCTTATTTTAGCCTTTTGATTTCTATTTTTTGTTTACTTAGCTCATCCTCTTCCTTTTCTATAACCAAAAGTGAGAATTCTTTGTTTTCACTATCATTGAGACCATTATAATCTTCTATAGCAAACAAACTCTCAAGATTTCTTTGACCATTCTTGTTTCCTTGATGTGTCATCTCATCTTCACTATCACCGAAACCATTGCAATATCCTGATCTGTGATATCTTTGACCACACACAAAGCACTGCTCTCTTTCACATTCTATTCCTAGGAATAGATGTTCTTCTTTTTCATCATCTGATTTATCTTTATCACTATGATCTGAGCTATCACTTGCTTCTACAATGTAGTAAGATTTCTTTACCTTACAAAAAAATTTCTTCTTCTCATACCTATTTTGCTTGTATCTATCATATTTGTCATGCTTATGCTTTCCATATTATTTTCTTCTTTGACCCTATTTTTTATCATCACCATTTTCTTCATGTGGACACTTGTATGCATAGTGACCAAGATCACCACACTTGTAGCATCTAACTTTCCTTATATCCCTAAAATTATTTGAGTCCTTATTCCTTTTGATGAAGTTAGCTTCCTCATAATTATCTGAACCTCTACTTGTTTCTAAAAATTTCCCTTTCTCTTTCTCTGAAGCCTTTAATGCAATCTCTTTTATTGGAACCTGATGCTTACTTACCCTCATCTCAGAAGTTGTGAGAGTACCTTGCAATTCTTCCATTGTTATCTTGTTGATATCCATTGTCTCTTATATTGCTAAAACCTTATAATCATATTTCATGGGAAGTGATCTCAAAACCTTTTGAGTAACTTTTGATTCTTTCATCTCAAAACCAAGGCCTCTCATGCTGTTAGTAATCTCATCAACACGAAGTAAAAACTTTGCAATATCTTCATAATCTTTCATTTTCAATTCCTCAAATATTTTTCTATGAGTTTGTAGTTTTGCCAACTTTCCCTTGGAATCTCCTTGCTTTCATTTTTTAGAACTTCCTTTCCTTTTGAGTGTGATTTTTCTTGGAAGTAAGATATAGCCTTAAAATAAGTTTCCACTCTTTTTTGAACCTTTTCATCTAATGTATCATGTCTTGTCGTGGTTACCCTTAGTTCTTCATTCATCCTTTCTTCTATCCTTTTTGCATTTTGAAGCTCTTCTCTGATATTACTGATTGTTTGAAGTAGTTCTTCTTTGATTTTGACATTTGTTCAAATCTTGTTTTCAAGATTCCTGTATTCTTATTTTAGCCTTTTGATTTCTATTTTTTGTTTACTTAGCTCATCCTCTTCCTTTTCTATAACCAAAAGTGAGAATTCTTTGTTTTCACTATCATTGAGACCATTATAATCTTCTATAGCAAACAAACTCTCAAGATTTCTTTGACCATTCTTGTTTCCTTGATGTGTCATCTCATCTTCACTATCACTGAAACCATTGCAATATCCTGATCTCGTGATATCTTTGACCACACACAAAGCATTGTTCTCTTTCACATTCTATTCCTAGGAATAGATGTTCTTCTTTTTCATCATCTGATTTGTCTTTATCACTATGATCTGAGCTATCACTTGCTTCTACAATGTAGTAAGATTTCTTTACCTTACAAAAAAATTTCTTCTTCTCATACCTATTTTGCTTGTATCTATCATATTTTTCATGCTTATGCTTTCCATATTCTTTTCTTCTTTGACCCTATTTTTTATCATCACCATTTTCTTCATGTGGACACTTGTATGCATAGTGACCAAGATCACCACACTTGTAGCATCTAACTTTTATTATATCCCTAAAATTCTTTGAGTCCTTATTCCTTTTGATGAAGTTAGCTTCCTCATAATTATCTAAACCTCTACTTGTTTCTGAAAATTTTCCTTTCTCTTTCTCTGAAGCCTTTAATGCAATCTCTTTTATTGGAACCTGATGCTTACTTACCCTCATCTCAGAAGTTGTGAGAGTACCTTGCAATTCTTCCATTGTTATCTTGTTGATATCCATTGTCTCTTCTATTGCTAAAACCTTATAATCATATTTCATGGGAAGTGATCTCAAAACCTTTTGAGTAACTTTTGATTCTTTCATCTCAAAACCTAGGCCTCTCATGGTGTTAGTAATCTCATCAACACGAAGTAAAAACTTTGCAATATCTTCAGAATCTTTCATTTTCAATTCCTCAAATATTTTTCTATGAGTTTGTAGTTTTGCCAACTTTACCTTGGAATCTCCTTCATAAGTATTCCACAACTTGGTCCACATATCATTAGTTGAATTACATACCATGACCTTTGTAAAATCTATCTCACAAAGCCCACTCAAAATACAATTCATTGCTCTTGCATTAATCTCAACCAATTTCCTAATAGTCTTATTTGCCTCGAGATCACCTTCAATCCTATACTCTTTTTCAACCATTTTCCATACCTCATATCCTTGTGATATCAAGTAGTTCTTCATCCTCATGCTCCAGAAAGCATAATTGTTATCATCAAACAATGGTGCCTTATTTGTAGATGATCCATTCTATGAATCCATAAATGTTCTTGTAGAATCTGCCCTCAAGTTGTTAGCCTTTCTGAAAGAATCCGCTCTGATACCAATTGAAGAACATAAGCTTATACTGAGAGGGGGGTGAAAAGTATAGCGCCCACTTTTTACTTTCTTTCCAAATCAATATCAATTAATGTCCTTAATTGCAATAACCAAATATAGCAGTGTGCATTAATAACTCATATAGCAATAGTAAGTAAGAGCACAAGTCACCATACACAATTAAGACATAAGATTTAATGTGGTTCCCCCAATGTGGGGTAATCCACAAGATAATCTCCTTATAATATTTCACACATAAATAAGGATCATTATCCAATACAATTGTTTCTTTGATCTACTCAAAGCTAGGCAATAAAAAGTTCACACAGAACTTGTCCAAATTTGAATAACAAGCTCACATAAAACTTGTCCAAAATTGAATAACAAGTTCACACAGAACTTGTCCAAATCTGAATAACAAACTCACACAGAACTTGTCCAAAACTGAATAACAAGCTCACATAGAACTTGTCCAAATCTATCCACAAATCTATCCCAAAACTATCCATAAATTTTTCCACAAAGCTATCCCAAAACTGTCCACAAAGGTTGTCCAAAAATTGTCCATAAAGGTTGTCCCAAAACTATCCACAAAGGCCTTCTCAATGGCTCAATCAATCATGCTCAAGTAGTACTCAAATCTCATCCACAAATCTATCAAGGCAAAGCTCAAAGATAAACTCAACAATGAATGACAATATACTCTTCAATGGATGACAACAATGATCCACAATGATCTCAACTCAACTCAATTCAAATCAACTCATAGAAGCATAAAGAGAATTTTTAGAGACTCAATATGTTCTAATCTCAATCTCAACTCAACGCAACTCAAAGAAGCATAAGGATAAATATTAGAGACTCAATATGTTCTAATCTCAACTCAACTCAAATCAGAATTATGGAATAGTTTGTTTCATGGAACTTGACCAATCACCTCACACAATCACTTGACTAGGCTCAATCAACTCAACTCAACCAATCACCACAAGGGACTACTCTTTCTCACAAAAAACCTAGTCCAAGCATGTATCAACCAACTCAATTATTTCCAACAATGCTCAACCATAAATCTCACATAACAATGATACTCATGTTCTTTTCAAGTTCTTTCACAACCAATGGGCTTCAACAACTATGCTTATAAAATAAGGTTTAAACACAACTCTCAAACCAAAAACCTTGAAGCATTTAACTAACCACTTTCGAAAAGGAAACCACAATCAATATTTTTCACTCCAATGATATTTCAGAAATCAACCACCATAAATAATCAATAGGAGAATGTGCCCATACTTTTTTATGCCAAGAAGTTGTCCACAAAATCTGCCACACTAAATACAACTTTCCTTTCCAATCTCAATAAGGGTTAGTGGACTTCAAATAATAATCACAAGATAAGCATAACTCAATTTACACCTTTTTACTCCAACTTAATAAACACATCCACCAAAGTCCTTTTTAATAAAACCCTTATCAAAAATAATAATCAATAAGGCTCTCAAAAATATTTTATAACAACTCCTTATTTCTCCTAAATCTTAATTTTCAATTTCATGAATATCAAAATAAATCAACAACTCATCCACCTCTAAAATAATAATCACAACCCTTATAAAAATAAAGTTTAATTAAAAACTTTAATTATTCCTTAACCACCTTATAACTCCTATCCTAGGGCATCAATGAAATTAATTAGAGCAAAACGTAATTACCTCCTCAAGGGGATTCGAACCCCCAACTTGAACACACCGCGACTAAGGTTACCACACGAGCTAGCCGCTCATTCGAAAGGAAAAGGCACGACGTGCCTTAAGTCCTTCCTCCCTTCCATGCAAACCAAAAGGGCTTCAAGCACTTTCCTTCCAATGCCTTTGAATGCAGTCAAAGGAGATTCGAACCTTAACGTAAAGTGCTGCCACACACCTTAACAAAAATCCAATTGCCAATGCACCACTCTGCCCACAATGTCTTGGGCTTTTGATCAACCTTGGATTTATTTGATGTCTCCCTTTTCAAAACGATTTTTGCATGAGCTCTCTTCGGATGCTTAGCCAACGATTAACATGAGCAAGGATTAATTTCAAATGAACCTTAGGATCCCCATTTATATAGTCTTCTCCTCATTTTTGATGACGTTGGCACATTATTGATTTTCCCTCTTTCTTTAGACGTCGGCACTAACTTTAATTTTAATTTTAAAATTTAAATTTAAATTTAAACTAAATATTTAAAATTAAATATCTCCATCATCGGGGCACATTTTTCGACAAAACAAAAGGTCAGCCTGGGTTTTAAGAAAAACCCATTTCAAATTTGCCATTCATGGTTTTAAATAAAACTTTTTATTTTTCCTACCTTGGTTTTCATAAAAATCTTGATTTTATCAATGCTTTCCAAGATATCATTTGCCCATCAAAACTCAATGTGATCCATATGACATCAATGATTCATGTGACATCAATGAAAACATAAAATAACTCAAATTGCCAACAATAGCCACCAAGTTAATATGTGTTGAAGCTAATAGTGCTGCTACAATGCAAGAACATAGGAATGGTCTTTGTGTTAGACTACAAACATTTGTTACCCCATATTTGATCCTTCTTCATTGCATGGATCACAGAATGAATCTTGCATACAAAATTGTGGATACATTTACAAATGTTGCGAGAGTGGAAGAGCTTGTCCGTGAAATTCATGATTATTTTTCGTGCAATTCAAAAATATTTTTAGAGTTTCAACAGTTTGCACTAAGAGTTACTGAAGGTAAAAAACTGTTAAAAGATGTAGATACTAGGTGGATTTCGATGTATCAACCGAAATTTAGAATTTTCAAATAATATCAATCCTTGATAGGTTTATGTATGCAAATTGTAGGGCGATTGATAAGGCTAAAGATTTACTATTTCAAATGAGTGACTCTGAAACACTTCTCACATTGTGTGGTATTCTTCCAATGTTGGAAGAAATGAATACTTTGATCAAAATTGCACAAGAAAGATTAATTTATATTATGGATTTCATCAGGGTGAGAAAACAAATTTGCATGCATATTGATATGATGTACGTATTTGGTCAAAGTTTTATGGATCCCATGTTTGAGAGTTGGAGAGCATTAACAAACGTGAATGATCCTTAGAACTTTTTGAAGTTCAATATAAACGATCATCTATGTATTAATGTCCATGGAAAGGAAATACCTTTATATTGTTTTGGTCATCGAATGGATATAGCTACAAATGAAGTTGAACAAATGTCCATAACATCGCATTAGATTTCATGTAGTTGTACATGATACCAAAATTAAACTAAAACAAATAGCAAAATTATTGATAAAACAAATAAGATATCATTTTCAAAGAGATGAATTGCTTGAGGCTATGGGTGTGGTTAATATAATGTTTTGGAATCCTTGTAATGAATACCAAATTTTAAATGGTTTGTTTCTCAAATACATGGGTATTCTTGCAACCATTTTAGTAAATGTGTGGTAGTCAATGGTATTGAAATCGATGGCATTCTCAAAAGAGATATTTTGATAAAACAATCAAACTATTTTGGAACAATAATGTCTGCTCAAGTTTCACAAATTACTAACCATCATGAAACATGTTTTATATCACATTTGTGGAGAATATTACATCTCAATAGTATCTTACAACATACTATGAGTGAATATTTTCATTTATATAAATTATGTCAAATGATGATTTTAGGATCTATGGAAGATGAAAGGGTATTCAGTGCATTATCATATGTAAAATCTAAAGTTCGAAATAGGTTGGACAAAAATTTGGAAAATTGTTTGAGAGTATATGTGTCGACCTATGAGGTGGAGAATTTTCCTTATGAAAGAGCTTTGTCATACTAGAAATCTATGGCAGAGATAAGACGTGTAACGAATACTGAGGATGATGAGGATAATGGTAACATTGATCAGATTGTGATGACAAAAATTTTGGGTATGAGTGTAGACAATTTTGTACAATCTGAAAAGAGTTTGTTCTAGCTTCCAACATTATGATGCAATGATGCTTTCATTTGATTTGATTTCACATATTAGAATGAAAGGATGCTTTCATTTGATTTGATTTGATTTCAGCATTATAATGAAAGGAATATTGAGATTAAATTGTAATTTGATACATGTAATTTTGATATTATTAATCATATTAATATGATATTAGAAATTTCATTGGATACTCTGTATATCATAGCCCTCTAGTTTGATTATGTATAATTGAATGAAATTGGATTATTTGATTACACATATGTTGATTAGAACACTAGATTATCTTTTATATCATAAATGTGTTATTGGATATTTTGTATATCATTTTACATAAGCCTTGTCATTGAAATATTAGTTTAAAGTTTCAAAACAATTAGTAGATTTGTATTGTATAAACCATTTATGGCAAAGTAAATATTTGTGTTGCATTTCCAGTCATTTCAAATTATTTTATAAAACATAAAAAAACATTTTACTGCATCCACATAATTCAAAATTTACTTATTCATCAATACAAATAATCAAAACATAACAATATTAAAAGAAAATTTCAAAAAGAGAATACAATTTTTTTGGAAATTGTCTTTTTCATTGATTTCAAAAAGATACCATTCTTTTACAATTTACAAAAAAGATATACAACATTTTTTGTTTCTCCTCAAATAAAAAACAACAAACTATTTGCTCATGTAGAGAAGTTGGAGAGCAAGTGGGTAGTTAAAACTCTCCAGTTGAAATCGAGAGGCCCTAGGTTCAAATCTCTCCCCTCACATGTTGTGGATATGCTATGTACATAGAGGGTTACAAATAAAAAAACAACAAACTTCTATTCTTTTTGCATGGTGGTTGAAGTTCCAGTTGCATCTATCTCAATATCCTTTGCTTCCAATGTACCAGCCCTAACTAAACTTCCAGTTGTAGTGTTGATCCTCGATAACAATAAACCTTCTTCCTTCGTTGGATCTTCTTTAAAATGTGCATTCAGTTCTTTCTCATTTTCTTTCAATACAACCTCCACATCCAAGCTTTTATCTTTGATAAACTTCTTCAACCAATTTTTCTCTCTAATAGTGTATTGTAATCTTTTCTTCACTTCAATAGCATTATTAATACTAATTTTTGCAGTCTTGATCAATTTTTTCATGACACTAACTTGTTGCTTTAAGAGTTGAAAAATAGACTATAAAATACAAGTGAAAAAGGTTATTATTTATAAAAAAAACATATTTAAGAAAAAAATGAATTTTAGTTAGATGTAAAACTTACATCAGTTGTAAGTCTTGCAGTTTCTACAACTGTTACTTTCTTCTGATCTAGTACCCATTAATTGAAATATGCTTGGGCCTCTTCATTGAGGTTTTCCAAATGATTCAGAACAATGGCCAGAACTTCATCAGTGTATGTAGACTCGGCCTCCACGGTACCAGATTCAGCTTTATGTAGCAAAGCATCGAGCTTTTGGGGCTCATTATCAACCTTTGAAAACAACTCCTTTCTCTTTTAAAAATTATTATATCGGTCATTTATTGCTTTTATCAAAACCTTGGTCCGATATTCTCATTATTTCAATTTATTAATATCTACAAGAAGACTATTATGAATTGCAGCTTTACATCTATTAGCTAATAAAACATTTTCTAAAAATTTTATTTTATCATCATCTATCAGATGATGGACGACGACTTCTTCGAGGGGGGAAGAGGAAACTCCTGAGACATCTGCTTCAACATTCTCTTCTTCTTCATCATTGCCCTCTACATCCTGAAGCATATCACTTGCCTTTAATGGGAAATTTTCAAGATTCATATCCTAATAAAGAAAATCATCATCTAGATTTCCTGAGGGCATTTGAGATGCACTCTCTACATTTGAGAAATTCTCTAGGGTTAAAATTGGGAAAGCATAAACATTAGAATGAGACACAGTGTGTGTCTGGAAAACACTTCGTGTATCATGAGGCGGTGGTATGAGAAATATTTTTCCACGCATGCGTGATTGGTTCCTCACTGGTGGTACCTACTACAAACAGATAGGAACTTGTTGTGTTTATGGATGTTATTGCATTTGCAACTGGGCAAACGATGGAGGCATCTTTTTTTTAGTCTTTTGAATCTAATAGGTGCATATGCAAAATTTTACATGAAAATATAAATTAAATCTTATGTAAATAACAATATCATAAAAAGAGATTAATTTTAACCAAACATACTAGATTCAGACTATGCAGTCATTGATGATGCAACCATTTGCCCTTTCTTTGAAAAATATTTAAAATACATCAAACTAAACATAATTTTAAATCATTAAAATACATCATTTAAAATAGTATTTTTGAATAATAAGGCTACCTTGTGGGCTAGAGGTAACTTCTTCAACGTCGACTACAACACTTCCAAAAGTAACAGAAGTCGTAGGTGTATGCTGAATCTGATCACCACGAGACCTCACATGTTTGGAGGGATTTATTGGTGATGATTGTGACTACATGTCAGAATCAGCAAACACTTCTTGAATCCTAAATATGGCATCCCTTTTAGTATAATACTGAGATGCTCTTCTTTATTTTCAAAATAAAATTAGAAAATAACAAGATTGATTGAAAAAAATAAAACAAAGATATTCTAAAAAATAATTTACCTGTATTTCATTCTTAGTCATGCCAATAGCCAACAAACTTGGGTGCAATGCAGTGGTAGGATTGCTTTGTTGAATATTGAAGTAAGATTCATGAAAAATACAAAGAATAAATTTTTTGGTTATTACTGTATATGAAGATTGAATTTTTTGGGCACTCAGAAGGTCATGTTTCAAGCGGTTGGAAATGTGCAAGGACCAGTCAAATCTTTCACCACCAATACATTGAATCAATTAAGACAGTTCCCAAAAAGGTATTTTTGTAGGTCGTCCCTGCAAAAGAAGCCTTGCCTAGAAAAATTCAATGCAAGCATAAAAAAATGTCTACAATGTTGGAAATGTTTAAGCCCATTTTGGACTTAGAAAAATTAGCTGAAAAAAAAGAGAACATTATTAGAAAACAAAAAGTACAATAGGGAGAACATTATTAGAGAATGGAAACTACAATCCATCAAAATTTAAGATAAATAAAAACTAAATTTTAAAAATGTACCTTTCAAATTGTCTGAATGAACAGCATATTTGTATGCTAGCGTTGATTTATCATCTTCGGTCAAGGCATATTGGTTGTTCACCAGTACACCATCAAAAAATGGTAACCATGTTAGTCACTGCACATCCAAAGGTTTCACAAAAAAAATAATATTCTTTTTATCCCCTTTGATCATAATAGTGGACACATCATAGTTATAACAACTAACAATCCATTGCATTGGCAAAACTTTAATGTTCAACTGTGGCATCTTCATTACACCAGAAAGTCTGGAGGTGTAAAGCCATTCTGAATCTCTTCCAGAAGTGCTAAAAATATTTTTGATTTTAGGGTAGTATAAGCTCTTAAAATTCACTTTAGAAGGTAGAGGAGAGGAAGAGCTAGCCATTTTTTAAAACATCCAGGAAAATGCTCTGAAACACCTATGAAAACACTGTGAAACGCCCTGGAAAACACTCTAAAAACCGTTTAAAAATATTACAAAAACCCTCTGAAAACGCTACCAAAACCCTCTAAAAATGCTCTAAAATCGTTTGAAAAGGCTCTGAAACCGTTATAGAAAACGCTCTATAAATATTGGAAAAAGCTCTAAAAATGCTCTAGAAAATGTTGTCGAAAAGGTGAAAAATGACCCTACATATCTATTTATAGAAGTTTGCATGGTGAAAGTTAATAGATGCGCAACACATGGCAGAGGAGATGACACATGGTAGCTTCTTATTGATGATCTTTAGCGGTCATCGTTTGATAGTCACCTTCTTCCTATCACCATTTGCTAGTCACCATTTTTCAGTCGCCATATGCCAGTCACCATTTGTCAGTCACCATATGCCAGTCATCATATGTATGTCACCATCTGTCAGTCGCCATCTTTCACTCACCATCTACTAGTCACCATTTAGCACTCGTTATTTACCACTTGTCATTTGCCACTCACCTTCTGCCATTCACCTTCTACCACTCACCTTCTGCCACTTACCTTTTGCCACTCGCCTTCTATCAATCACCTTATGCCACTCGCCATTTGCTAGTCGCCTTCTACCACTCGCCTTATGCCACTCGCCATTTGCCTGTCGCCTTCTACCAGTCACGTTCTGTCACTCGCCTTCTGTCACTCACCTTCTGTTAGTCGTCTTCTACCAATCGCCATGTGCCAATCACCTTTTGCCACTCACCATTAATTTTTTTTTTTATAATTCCTATGCAAAAAATTCAAAATTTCACCATATTTTGATAAATTTTCTATAAAATTTTTAAAAATTCACCTCAAAGTTTATACACCATTCACCTAGATTCACCCCGATTTTATAATTACTTTTTTGGTACTACCCCTTATGCATAACCTTGGTTATCTACGATCGTGGTCCAACACACTTGGGCATTTGCTCTCACTTTAAGAGAATAGGTTGTCTCGTGGGTGATTTCACCTCCCATGGAGCTTTTGGCTATATCGCTCAAAGTAAGGTGTTGGTGCCCAAGCATATCAAGCTATCATTGCAAATGACCATGATACTTTGAGATGACATATGTTATACCTTTAGAAAAAGAGACTTGTATGACCCTGTAATAAGATCGTACGTCTTTGATATGGACTATACACCATCACCAACAAGGTGGGAAAGAATACCTTTGAATTGAATCTTCCATCTTATCTTGGTTAACATCCAATATTTAATGTTGAGTTGGTTAAGCCCTATCACCCATCTCTGGTGGACACTTTTGTATTGGCAGATTAATTAGACACAAAAAAACTCAACCTAGACAACTTGGTCCTAGTGGTGAAGGGTCAAATTGTTGACACATAGTCTATGACCACTAAAAGGCAATCTATTTATATGTATAGAGTGATCAAAGCAAGAAAACTTAGTCACCAAAAGGAATAACTCATAAAAAATCAAATTAAAAAAATAATTTCTACTTTTGATATCAAAATTTGAACAAGAAAAAATATTTTTTAAGGAGAATGAATAATATGACCTTTTTAAGCATGACTTTATATCCAAAAATAATATAATAATACAAGTTTCTTTTCCCCTGAGAATTAATTTTATATAATATGATAGAGTGCTCAAAGCAAGAAAACTTATGTCAAAATTTTACTCAATGGAAAGAATTACTTTTCAAGGGGATGAATGATCTAGAAATATGACTTTTTTTTAAGGCTTATACCCTAGAATGATGTAATAATAGAAGTTTTTCTTTTTTCCCTTGAAAACACGCATCCATTTTGTTATAATATTTTTTAAAAATTTATAATAATAGTATCACAGGAACAGGTTTAACTTTTTTTTAAGGAGGTTCAAGGTTTAAACCAAGGCATGTGTATGTGTATGGTTATGTGTTAATCATTTATTGATAAATTTAACTTTTAACTTCATAAGATAATAATTAAAATGAGAAAACTCAACTTTAAAAAATCATTTAATAAAATAATTAATTATAAAAAATTGAAACCAAATAAATTAAGATACCTCTTTATTCTTGCTTAGATTCAAAACTGCCTCCAATTATTAATCATACAATGGTATTTTAAATTGCATGAGTTTGGTTAGTTATGAGTTGAAACCAAATAAATCGACATACCTCTCTATTCTTCTTTAGATTCAAACCTGTTGAAACCCAATAAATCGACATGCACTTTGATGGTACTATAGCCAATGCAATTTTTTTCCATATTAAGACGCTAAGCAAAGACAAACGCATGCTATTTTTTTCCATATTAAGACGCTAAGCAAAGACAAACGCATGTTGTCCATATAACTCGCCAAAAAATTGGTTGTCGCCAGATACTGTTAATTGCGTTAGAGTTGAGGTTTTCAATGATTTACATACTCATTATAGATAGCTTCAGTTAAAAATGTTAGCTTTTAATTAATAGTGGTCGAATATTTATTATAGTTTTATTCTGGAAGAATCAGCTAATTATAGCGTCCATGCTTGGAGCAGGCATAATAAAATAAAAAATTATAAGTCAGACTATTATCAATTATAAATTATAAAAGTTATAGGTTAGAAGTTGTTAACTAAGATTGGTTGTCGCCATATACTACTGTTAATTGCGTTACAATTGAGGTTTCTGATGATTTTACAATTTTCATACCATCTCACATCGTAGAGTTTATAAGAACAGACAACTTCAGTTAGAAACATTGTTCAAGAAGATTGTAACTTACTAAAGTTATAAGTTATATAAAACCATTATTAATTATAATTTTTTAAAATTATAAAAATTATAAATTATATAAAACGGTTATTAATTATAATTATTTTAAATTATAAAAATTATTATTAATTATCATTTTTAAATTGTAAAAGTTATAAAATATATAAAACTATCATCAATCATAACTTTCAAAAGTTATAAATTATATAAAACTATTACCATAAGTTATGCCAATAAAAAATATTATTGGCAATCATAGGTAATGAAAGTTAGCGTATTTCCAAAATATTTCTTCTCATGTCATGACGGAAAAAAAAACCTTTAAATAAATATTTTATTGGATATGATTCAGTTTTTACTTTGAAAGTTTATTTTTTATTTTTTAAGACTTTACAAAATATTATGGTAGGCATCCTTAAAATTTTTTTTTACAACAAACTTTTTCATAGATGAATGCTGATATTAGTGTATTGCATCAATATATAGTTATAGTCTTTTTATTGATATTAACTTCTATATTGGATTCTTCACTCGTATTAACATCGAGTTTGGGTATGTGTGTGGGGGACTAGATCTCTTACTTTCTAACCGATTAATGCAATGATGCAAAGCTAATAACATATTCTACAATTAAAATTCTATTCACTTTAATACCTACCTATTTATATTAAAAACAAAATGGAATTTATTTATCTATATTAAAAACAAAATCGGGGCCGGTACAATGTAGGAGATTTATTGGATATAATTCAGTTTCTACTGTCAAAGTCGAGGCCGGCACCATGCAGAAGATGTGGTGATCAACATTTTATTTAAAAAGATAATAGTCTATTAAAAATAATAATATTATTAATAAAAAAATTAAATAATTTGTGAAGTCTAATGTTTTCTACGTGATATATTTCAGCTTTCATTGCAGAAGTCAAAAGCTACATTCTTCCAAAGAATAAATATTGTAATAATAAGTTTTTAGGTTTTTATTTAAAAGATTTAAGTTTAAATATTTTTTTAATATAGGAAATCGATAATATTTTTATTCAAAAATTATCACTATAATCATTTATCTCGCCTCGGTAAACATTTACTCCAAAAATGGCTTTCATGGGCAAAAGCCAAGTCTAAGTTCAACCTCGCCAAACATGACAAGAGGACATTCTAGGTAGTCAAAGATACAATTTCCTATGACATGCTTCACAAGATTGGGCCTAGAAAGATGATATGCTTGGATGGATGAGGCAATTTTGTTGTAATCTGATTCTTGGGTCTTGTATGCTTTTCTGATTTCAATAAAAAATTTACTTTTTTTTATAAAAAAGATTGGGGCTAGAAACCTTTGTCCATGGTGGAAAGATTGGAAGTGGTATCCGGACACTCCTTTTAGGAGTTATAAACCTTGTAAATGATACTTATGGCTTTCACCCCCATTTGCCCATAGTTTCGAGACCTAATGAACAACGGAAAATCTAGTCCATTAGCAAAGAATGGTAAACTTGTTTCCACATTGTCTAGGATGTAGTTCTGGAAACTAAAATGGCTCACTTTACTTAGTGTCTCCTTTTTTAAGGACTTCCTATAGGAGAACCTTTGGTTCACTGAGAAATGACCAACCCCAAATGTCCTTTTTGTCATTGCATGGAGTCCATCAAGCACCTATTTTGGTTTTGCTCTAAAGCCTAGTCGAGTTGGACTTAGATTCATGATATTTTTAAATCATTCAAACCTAGTCCTTTCTCATGGACCATAAAATTTCTTAGGGATAAGACCAATATACCTACACAACCTAGTCCTTTCTCATAGACCATAAAATTTCTTAGGGATAAGACCAATATACCTACACGCATTGAACAAATTTGGTATACTTTTAGAGCAAAAATATTGTTTAATATTGGGAAAAAATTGTAACATATTTTTTCTAAACAACAAGCTTTTACTGATTTTCCAGTTTATACGAAAGCTCTAATCTACTCTAATGTCTTACTTCATATTCAAGTTAAGCCAACAAGGTTGCTCTCAAAATTTAGCATTTGTTGACACTTTTGTATCATTGGGTAAATGCTCCTTGCATAGTGGCTTGGGTTTCATCCTCATCGTCCCAATAGAGAAATCCCTCGTCCTGGAAAATAAATCGAGGTCAAAAGAGATCTTCGAGGTGGATGCTAGCTTCGCATAGTCCAAGGCCCCAACGTCACACTAGAGGTGATGTTAGCCCTCCACATCGCTCCTCCCTCAATTCAAGGACTAGGGATCTTTGTTAGGATGGGATAAACCGATCACAACTACATTTCAAATAGTTGAAGACCCTCCCGGGCAACAAGATGAAGGAGATGGATCTGGCTAGAATCCCATCCTTGAGAAGCATGATTCACACGCTAGCTAGGGTAATCCCATGGATAAGAGATCCCCCTCTTTCTATTGAAGCCATTCCCACAATAATTTGAATGCTAGCGGGTCCCTATCTTTTCATGTTGGTTTGTTAGTTGTTTTGTAGTTATTCTAGGACCGGATGGTTATGGCATGGATCTATAGTATAGGATTTATGGGTGTGCTTCCATACCACCCACTTTTTTTTGTGAATAGTGTATTCTTATTATTTGGTTTTTTAATAATATCAAGTCACTTAAAAAAACATTGAAATCATACGTCGAATGCCCTCTTGATAATCATTAGTTGCTCGAGAAGAGACACACCATCTGCCTTCTTAGAGGTTTTCAAGTTGATCTTAATTTTCTACTATGTGGGATGAGGTTGATGTACCACTCTTAAGCTTTTCCTCTCAAAGAGGTGGCTAGCTATCTCAAGGCAATGTTTTGCTCTTCAATGTTATGCGCTACACACAAGCTCACCACATGGTGTAAATTTCTTTTTTGGAGTAGTGGCATCTTCTCCCATGAAGTATGGCAATGACTTAAATGTTGAGGTGGAGATTAGGTCCATGTGATAGGTGGAGTAGGCAAAATCAAGGGGACTCTATCAATCCATATCAAAAATCTCCTAAGAAGTTGGTTATGTTGTGTTGCTATGTTAAACAGTCAATTCTTTCCTCTCATTCTTCAATTTAAAGGCGGTATCAGGGACTCTATCATTCCATATCAAAAATCTCCTAAGAGGTTGGTTATGTTGTATTGCTATGTTAAACAGTCAATTCTTTCCTCTCATTCTTCAATTCAAAGGCAGTACCAACACTTGTGGATTGGCTAATGATAGGTCTCTCAATGACATATTTTTAAGGTTTTTTTTTAGATGAAATCACTAGATGAAAGTTTAGAAAGTTCACAAACACACGTGATACTTTTATGAATACTTTTATGTTTTAAAAAGTAGACTAACTAAAACCTTCATCGAAATCTCAATCAATTTTTTTACCACACCTAATGTCAAAATTTTACAAAGGGAAAATTTATTTTTAAAGAGGATGAATAATATAGACATTGATAATGCGTGTGATTGCCCTACAAATCAATGCCATCTTTTTCTATATTAACTTATAATTTATAGAAATATAATGCCTTTGACTAGACACTAAGCAAAGACAAACGCATGTTGTACACATAACTCACCAAAAGATTGGTTGTCGCCAGATACTGCTGTTACAATCGAGGTTTCAATTTTACAATTTTCATACCATCTCATCGTAGAGTCTACAAGAACAGACAACTTCAGTTATAAACGTAGTGGTAAAGTAATTTTTATATATAGAAAATTATAGGAGTGGTAAAGTAATTTTTATATAGAAAATTATAGGAGTGGTAAAGTAATTTTTATATATAAATAATTATAGGTTATATAAGTTATGAAAGTTATATAAAACTATTATTTTAGGGTATTTTTTAAGATTTTTTAGTGTAAAATTTTTATAATTAATGTATAAAGTTAGGTATTTTTTTTAACAATGACTGATTTTTTTTATTAGTATGAGAAACTCTTATCATCAATTCATAAAGTTGAGCAGTCTTCTCCCAACCATGAGTCCTCTCACACACGACCACACACCCACCCCTCAACATGCCCACGCACGATTTGAATTTTAAATTCCTTTAAATTTGCACTGTTCCCTTAAAACAATATTTTATTGGATATGATTCAGTTTCAACGTGAAAGTGGAGGCCGGCATAATTCAGTTCTACTGTCAAAGTCGAGGCCGGCACCATGGAGAAGATGTGGTGATCCAATTTTTTATTTAAAACAATAATATAAATAATAAAAAATTAAAATAACTTATAAAGTCTAATCATTAGGAGATTTCCACGTGATATATTTCAGCTTCCATTGCAGAAGTCAAAAGCTACAAGCTTCCAAAGTGTCTTCTTGTGGCAAGAAGTTAAAGTGCAGGTTAGATATGAACTTTCATGAGAATATTACTGATAAGTTTAGAGGCTTTTATTTATTAAATTTTAAGTCTAATTTTAATTTTAATTTTAATTTTAATATTAATATTAATAAGAGGATTAGGATTTTTAGTAAAAAATTACATATTTTTTGATGTAAGGGGAATTAGTAACATTTTTTATCGTGGTATTCAGACAAACATTATTTTCGAGGTTTTTGTCTACCAACACAGGTCAAATCATTAAAGTTGCCTCTATAATTTCTACCTCTTCTTCGTAAACACGTCTCGGAGTGACGGAGACCCCTAGTGGCTCAAGGTTGGTATCGTCATCTATATGAGGGTGGGGGTAGGAGGAGTAACAACTACTCAACAAGTTGACATGCATTTAAAGGACTCAAGTTAAACTACTACCTTTGTCCATATTGAGCATGCCTTTAAGGTTTGAACTTAGGTCTCTTCTTGGTAAGTGTCCAAAGTCTTACCAATCCACCTTACCATTGCTGAAATATAAAAACCCATGTCTTACATAACCATTTATTTATTTATTTATTTATTTTTTTTTTTGTGGAACAAGATAGTGGTGGGGATTTGGGTTCTCTTTAGGAAGACCTAAGCTCAAATTATTGGGTACCCAAAAAAGGATAGGTGTTTGTAGCAAAGTGTCTGTGAGTTGGCTACCCCAATTCCATTCCTTGAGAGGGCCAACCCTGTCAACTTCGTCTTATCTAGTAGACTAGGATTTATAGTGGTAATGTCCAAGTCCCATTAACTTTCTCTGATCCAAAGGTCTAAAAATTATAATAGTGGTCTCCAAAATTAATGTGTGATCTACCTCTTATGGTGTTATCCATTAAAAAAAAAATGCTAGATACGAAGAGTTTAAGATTTAAATTGTTGGAAACATTTAACGTAATGATATAGTTATAGATTTAGGTTTTAGTTGAGTAATTATAATATAAATTGGCTTAACGAGAAAGATTTTAAAATATCTAAAAGATTTTATTAAATTCAATAAGATATGATTATACACATAAAATTTAATAAAACCTTAAAATCTTATTTGCCAAGTAATAAAACACAATATATATAATTTAATAACCGTTTAAAAACGCACCAAAAAATAATAATGATCATTTAAAAACTTATAAAGTACGACAATAAAAGGACGAATTGAGGAAAAGGAGCTAAAGAAGGTATTAGATATTTGATAACGTTTCATGTTACTGGATAAGATAACGTTTTAGGCGTACATTTAACGCGATATAGCCAATGGCTCAAAATTTTGTTCATAGCTCTTGCATTCAGAAAAAAATGGCCACAGAGTCCCATGGGACAAGCCATGTAGGCCATTGTCTGAGCATAATTAAGGAGCTATGTGCACACAGACCTGTAACAATATGTGGGAATACACACCATACTGGACTGCAATTCTTAGACAGAATTGCAGCTCTTGCAAATGGGTTGCTGCACTTGGGTTTGAAGGAGGGGGATGTTGTAGCCATTGCTGCACTAAACAGGTCTGTCAAAGTTTTCTGATGTCATGAATTCAAAAGTTGGCTGTTAGCCTTCATTCAAATTCTCTGGTTCTAAATAAATTGTTGTAACACGTACCCACAAAAGAGAAATGATTGCACTGTTGTTGCAGTGATTTGTATTTGAGTGGATTAATTTAATATCTTGACTGCTAGTCCTTTATTCTATGGGTATTATTGAATTGTTGTAGTAGTCGTCCACAAGAGGAAAATGATACATTGCTGCAGTACTCACCCACAAAAAGAAATGATTGAATTGTTGTTGCAGTGATTTGTAATTGGAGCAGATTAATTTAATAAATTTGACTGTTAGTCTTTTATTTAAAGGCTAATTCTATGTTTCTGAATGAATTGTTGTAGCACTCACCCACAAGAAAAAAATGATGCATTGTTGCAGTGACTTGTATTTGGAGTGGATGATGGCTGTGATATGCGCTGGCTGTATAGTGGCCCCCCTGAACTACCGCTGGGTAATGCCATAAAAATGGCTGAAGGCCATCTCCCTTGATGATTTACTATACACGAAGGGAGAGAGAAACTCTTTGTTGGTTTTTGAACAATGCAAAGTCTATCTAAAAAAAATGATATATTCATAATTGACAATTCAGATTATTTTTCTTCATCTCTTGGGATTGTTTATAGAACTTAGATGGGCAGTTGTATTTGATGCCAGAGCTTTGAAGAGGCACTTCTGGCAGCTGGCAAAGTAAGTCCTGTGATGCTGGTTGTGGACAACTTGTGCCTGCCATGGTCCAAGGGATTCATGAACAGAATTCCAAGCTTGCGCTTCAATGTCTTGCTTGGAGCACAAGCAGATCCTCAGAATACCCAATGTAAGTTTGAATCAATTTGAACTGCCATAGCTAAATTCAAACATTAGGAAACACAAGTTGCAATCTTTCAACCTTTCTGTTATGTGGGAATTAACCTTTCTGATTTATGCATGAACAAATATGAGATTGTACTTTCATGCCATCCTTTTGGCATAATCCTTATTAGATTATTGCTAATAGTTTTTCAATAGATTTGGCCACTAGCTAACTAATTATTGCTAATAATTATTCAATCAATTATGCTCGTAGCTAGCTAATTTAAGGCCAGCAAAGACATGCTGCAAGAAAACATAACCTATTTTTAACGTATGCAACCTGTTTCTCCTACCAAAAGTTTTGGTTGGTTGCAAACACTTGTAACCCAATACAAGGTATTATTGTGGCCACTCTGGTTGTTTTAATAAATATAAAATATTTATTATGGATATTCAAGTTTAATTAATTAAATTTAGAAGACCTAAATTTAAATTATTCAAATTTTTTAAATTATTTTTTTAATATAAATTTTTCAAGTTCTTTTTTAAAAACTTTGTGCACCTCTAGAATAATACCTTACTAGAATAATACCACCTAAGGTATTATTGTTGTTAATCATATACTTATATGTATATGCCAAAATTCCTTTCTTATAAGGCGACCTTAACAACTTTATTTCTCGTGCCCAAGTCAATTATGGTTGCATTTTTTCCTTTCTCATTTTTGGCAACGTACCTGCACAGTACGAGGTGCTGTGTAGCAAGGTGGATTCTAAATATTTGATTGATTTGTTAACTTAAATCTTAGCAAACTGTGGTCATGAAAAGGCCTAAGCCATCGACTGCTGACCTGAATTTTGGGACTTGCCAGTGATTAGTGCAGAGTCTATTCGAGTACATGCAGGAGGGTTCAAGGAACTTGAATTTCGTTGGGCACCACATTCAATTGCCCTGATTTGCTTCACATCAGGTATACTATACATTTTGAATGATGGCCTACTTGGACAGAGTTTATGTCATTATAACTGTTCTAAGTTTCCTCTATGTACTTAGTGTGATAATACTCTGCAGCTCTTATTGAACAGGTACAACAGCGAATCCAAAGGGAGTAGCCATTACCCACACTTCACTGATTGTACAATCACAGGCAAAAATTGCCGTAATAGGTTACAACCACAATGATGTAAGTTCTTGATAATTTCTACTTATAACATTAGGAAAATTATATCTGACTTGTTGCTCTGTAGTCAGTAGGCATATCACCAAATTGTCCCTGTTTAGTGAAGCAGAAGATATATCAAATTTAGAAAATTATATCTGACTTGTTGCTCTGTAGTCAGTAGGCATATCACCAAATTGTCCCTGTTTAGTGAAGCAAAAGATATATCAAATTTAGAAACAGTGTGAGGACTGTATAAGGAGTTCATTTTCGAATAGATACTAAATAAAATTTGGGATATTCCCATTTTTTTGGCAGGTTTATCTCCACACTTCTCCGTTGTGCCATATTGGTGGAATCTCTTCAGCATTCTCCATTGTAATGGCAGGGGGATGCCATGTTTTTATACCAAAGTTCGAAGCAGCGTCTGCTGTATTTGCAATTCAAAAACACTCTGTATCAGCAATGATCACAGTCCCAACTATGCTTACTGATATAGTTACATATTGCATCAATTCAAGGTATGTTATTAGCAACTTTTCTAGAAATATATCACATTACATTAAAATATTTATAATTATTACTATTATGGATGAAACGATCAATCTACACGGCTCGGGTCAAGTGTGTCTCATAAGTTTTCTCCATTGTAGTACGCGTGCCTAATAGGAGTAGTTGTTCCTAAAGAACATACCTGTCCAGAAATTGAGATAAAGATTGCTGAGGGAGAGCTCTTATCTGCCTAGGAATTTTGCATTGATTAGGATTCATAGAACAAAATAGTAACGAAGTGCTTGGTAATGTAAAAACTAACGGTCAGTCCACAATCAAAAAAATGCTTAACCTGTAAAGTGTACTAGCTCAGTGCTAGAGTGCCTGGAGCATTGCCTGAGGATCCTTGGTTCAAGTCATAGCTGGTCCATGATTTTCAGTATGGTATCAGAGCCAGGATAAGTCGGCTTAAGCCAATTTAAACATATAAATGTGATGTAAGGGAAGGGGTGTTGAAAGATCAATCCACATTGCATAGTTGAAAGGCTTATCAAGAAATATTTGTGAGGTGAAAAAAGACAGAGACTTGGTGTTGCAAACTTGGGCAAGATGGAATTGCAAGAGGACTCATGGAGGTATGTGGAGGGTACGCTCTCCTAACTACAAGATTCCAAAGCATTAGCCAGTATGTATCCAAGTCTCAAAGATAAGGCAAAGAATTTGAGCCGCACAGTAAGTCGACAGTAGCAGACTTAGGGCATCTAAGAACAGAGATGAGGGGTAAAGAGAGTCATTCTGAAGTTATACTTATTGAAGAAGCTGTTCATACTGACAAGGGCAGGAAGGCTAAGCATTAATGATCACATTAATCTGTTGAAGTCCCAATTTGACCCATATGACAGACGTAGGGTCCACAATTAGTGATGAAGACACTGTCCATCCTACTTGCAATTTTGCTACATTCCTGTTACAGCCTGGGGGTTACATCTAGAAAACTAACACTTGACCAGGGGAAAATGGCTCTTGCAAAGGAAGAAACAAGAAGAAACCATGAGGATGCTGGATTTTGCAGTTCAGCAGTAGCCTTGTTTGCACACAAAAACCAAAGGTGGTTCTCAAATTCAAACCTGGTGAGAATTAGATTTAAGAGAAGATTGACTGGGTTTGAGTCTATGTTGCCAAATAGGATGTTATAATAGAGTGATACTACTACTGCCAGAAGCCTAGTCATAATGCCTGGTATTGTAAAATAGTAATATAGGAAAATTGAAGCATCATGTACATAAAAATACAGTTTCATGAGAATACAAGTTTGCAAATATTGCCTTCAATAGGAGAAGGTGAAGCACAGGATTTGGATTAACGGGTACAAAACACATAACCCCACATAAAGATTGGTTTTTGTCTTATGAAAAAAATTCTCATGATAATTATGTACATGTATGGACAATTGCAACTATAGCAAAGGTAGGGCAAGGCTCAATAATGGTCCAACTCCTATACAGATATATATGGACAATAGCAACTATAGCAAATAGTCCAATTCAAGTATAGAGTCTGCAATAGGATTGTAGATGTAATGCATGGTTCCAAGTTCCAACTAAAAGAAATCACTCAGATTTTGCTAAGAAGATAGTTGTGTCTGGAATGCAGGTTGAGTTTAGAGTAGAAGAATACAAAATAATGAAATCATTGTACATTTAAGTTGTACATAGGTAAGAGAAGATTACTTATACAAGTTGTCTCAACCCCAATTTCATATCACTTCTTGCAAGTATTGTTGAATAAGTTTAGCAGTGCTGAATTGTGATATAGGAGGTTTGTACATCTATTTATGCAAATGCTTGTGCAACAGACTACACGAGTATGCCAACAAACTGGCTAGAAACGAGTACCATTGTAGCTTTAACAGATTATCTGTGGAAACAATTACCATGTTCGGAAATCTGGTGACTCTGAATGGTTGCCTAGATGAAAGCAGATATAAATTGTTATTATTCTTCTAATGTGCGACTCATTATTTTCTTTCTTGTGGGGTTCTTTGCAATCTATGTAGGGATCAAAACATTATTCTTCTACTTAGCTGATTTTTCTGGAACACACGAAGTTTCATCTCTGTTCACTGTGGCCTATGCATCACTCTAAAGTATGTAATTTGAAAATTGATTGTGATATGTGGCACCTATGGTGCTAGAAATGAAAATTAAGAAACACAACTGCAAAGAGCAACGGACTTGCTCAGGCTGCAACATAAACAGACTGCCATATATATATATATATATATATATATATACACAATCGAAATATATTCATTATATTTATTGTTAATAGTTCAGATCCAGATATTAAAGTTTATTTTTTGCTTTTACTCAACCTTTATTCTGGACTTGAATTAGGTCATAACTTAGTTTAATGGAGTTAGATATTGTTTTCTTTATTTTCTTTCCGAAGTATTGATGGCTTAAAAAATTGCAAGGACTCTGCAACACAACAGGACTGGCAAGAAATAGCCATCCTATGCAGAATGGGCTCATACATTAAAAGCATGCAACAGGATCCTTTAGTTATGGCTTTTGCAATATAGTGTGCCACTCACATTTTGGCAATTTTTTTAAAGATCAAAATTTTGATTATAAAATGTTTTGAGGATTTACTTATGTCTCATCCATGTCTTATAGAAGCAAGCAACAAGAATTGAAGCTGTGCTTTCCAACTATTAAAAAGATACTTAATGGAGCCGGAAGCCTGTTGCCACAACTTCTTATGAGTGCTATTGAAGTTTTTCCAAGAGCTCAGATCTTTTCAGCCTATGGTTAGTTTATTACCTTTCTTTTTTTAACCAATAGTAAAATAGACTTACTTGGAATATCCTATTTGTCCTGTTTCCGTTGATCTTTAGGTCATAGATTAGATGGCCATGTATTTGTTCTGTACAAGATTTAGCCATTTCCACATTTCATTCGTACCTTTGTATAACCTAAGGAGTTCTTTGAAATTTCCAATACTGTTTGTCTTTCTAAACTGCTGTTTTATTTGATGTTTATATAGGTATGACAGAGGCTTGCTCCTCAATGACTTTTACTCTTGCCTATGATCCAACCACTAAAAAAGGCATTCCTAGCACATCACCTAATTCCAATAATTTTGAAAACCAAAGAATAGGGGTTTGTGTGGGAAAATCACCCCCTCATGTGGAAATACGTATTGAACCCAGCAGTAAATTTTTCAATGGGAATAAGGTCTTTAATGTAGGGAACATATTAACAAGAGGCCCACATGTGATGCAAAAGTACTGGGGCCAAAAGGAAGACACCATAGCAGCATTGAATGAAGAAGGATGGTTGAATACAGGGGACGTAGGATGGATTGACAAAGAGGATAGTTTATGGCTCCTTGGACGCTTCAAGGACAAGATCAAAACTGGTGGAGAAAATGTCTATCCTTCTGAGGTAAATGTTTTGTACTTCTACTTCCATTCAGAATACAATCCTCTTTTATGTGGGTGCACCCATAATGTCATGAAAATATGTTTTGCCGATTTTTTCTGTTATTGGTTTGAATTATTTCACTTGTATGTGGTTCAATTCATTTTGGCATTCTGTTTCTTTACATCCCTCTAAACTAAGGATTTCCTAGTTGCAACTTGTTTCTATTATTTCAAACTTTGCTTGCCAAATCATAATTTTCATAGATAGTCAATACAGTTTCCAGCTTTTTTATGTGTGGGACTAAATAATATGCTGTTTTTCCAGGTGGAGACCGTCCTATTAAAGCATCCAGCAATCTTGGCTGTTGTGGTTGTGGGAATCCCAGATCCTAGGTTAAGTGAAATTGTTACCGCAAGCATCCAGTTAAGTGAAGGTTGGGACTGGGAAGAGAGAGCGTTGGCAATACAAAATCATCTGGCTGAGACTGAGAACAAGATTGTGTCCACAGGGCTGCTACAACTATATTGTAAGCAACAAGGACTTTCTGGGTATGTTCTTTCCATTAGCCTTGAAAAGCATATTTTGTTTCATGTACTTCCACCTATCATAGGATGATGTGAACCTACTTTTAATATGGTACAATATCCTGGAGCAATATTAGGGTGTATGGATGGAGTGTTAGAATGGTAGAGATTCACATCAGATAACGAGATAGGATGAAATCTCCATCTCTCTGCTTAAATACATCAATTGGTGCAATGTAACATCAAGGAGCATGGATATGGTGCATGGGATGATGGAGATCACTCCAGAAAGATGCAATGAAATTTCCATCACTAACACATTTCAAGAATGCATTAATTGTTACAATGCATTGAGGCAATACTAAGGTGCATGCATATAACATATGAAATGGTGGAGATTCATTCCACTCCATACATCACACAAATGCATCAAATTAGTCAATTGACAATATTAATATTAGTGGTGATAAAGCTGCTGACACATGGCCCTTCCCCCTTATGAGATGGCTTTTCCATAACACTATTAAGAGTGTGTATACCATATACACAGAAATACATGATGATGAGATGGGTGTAGATACATTAGTAGGGTGGACAAAGTAATGAATTCTACTACTAGAATGTGAGGTGTCATCTTACTTTTTGTCCTTGCTTGTAATGGCATTATGCTTTAAACCTCAACTGTTATGATGTCCATTCAAATATCATTGACAAAGGAAATGTGTCGTTGTGCTTTGTGTTTAATAGGTTTAAGGTGCCTAAGATTTTCTTTCCTCAGAACGAGGCATTTCCAAGGACCACCACTGGAAAAGTTAAGAGAGATGCAGCGAAGAAGCAGTGTCTTTTAAGAATTCAACCAAGAATTCAACCAAAGCCCTGTTCAGAATTCACTCTGGCTAGAAGTAGTCTGTAATATTTACAGACAATTTTATGTTTACTTTGTTTAATTCTTTCTTTTTCTATGTTATTAGGTTTTTGCAGGTTTATTAGTAAACGGTTTATATATCTTAGAAAGTGGATACGTTGTGATAACCCAACGTTGGGTTTGTATTCTATCCACAAGTAAAAGGGTTGTGTTCGATTTGTATCTGATTTTCACTCATATCATGTCAAGGAGATCTTGGTTTGGATTACCTGAGTTTGGGAATCACGTATTCATCTTTCATATAAATCTAGCAGTAAAAATGTTGCTTCCAACAACATGACACACCTTCAGAAATTGGAAGAATACTGTTGAAGGATACAATACTACTGATAACCTACTTCTATAAACTCGTTGTAATCCCATTAAATTCTTTGCCATTTGAATTATTTATGTTGTATTGTGCAAAGTGATTGTATAATTTTTAAGCATGCCTCCATATTACTGTTGTTTTAAATGGGTTATATGGGATTGAGATGGCCCCCACTCGTAATACATCATCATCACATAGTGGTATTACAATATAACTTGGATATTATCCATGCATCGCTTGACAATATTTGAACATGCGTCTCCTTTTAATGTTGAGGAATCTAACCAGTTGAGCTAATGCTGCTTTACACGGGTTTTTATGAGGGGTCCTAGCCCCCTCATACCGAGATTTGAACTTGGGTCTCTTGGATGAAAAACCAAGAACTTACCACTTTGGTATTCGTCATGGGTCAATTTTATGTATAACTTTGAATGACTAAAAATTGTAAATTATTATTATATATATATATATATATATATATATATATATATATGATTGTGGGACAAAGGTAATTATGTAAATGATGGAGAGACTGAATCACAATAACAATATCTTTGCCCACTAGATTTGGAATAAGATGATTGATTGTTATAAGGTGTTGAAATGCAGTAGGAGATTGCAATTGTAGCCTATAGGCAGTAGGGTTCATTGTAGCCTATAGGCAGTAAAGTTGACAACCCATAAACAACATGTAACCTTGTTGGTGGTAGGCTATAGTAGGGTTGCCTACTACCTATAGGCTATAGTTGCATCCTATAGGTAGTAGATTGTAGCTACAACCTATAGGCAATAGGGTTTCTTGTTGCCTATAGGTAATAGAGTCGCCTATTGTCAGCCTATAGGTAGTGGTAGTAGGTTGTAGTTGCAACCTATAGGCAACATGGTAGGATGTACTTGCAACCTATAGGGTATTATAGTCTATAGGTAGCAGGAGACCCTACCACCTATAGGCAATAGGGTCGCCGATTGCCTATAGGTTATAACTGTAAATGTAGTAGGATCACCTGCTACCTATAGGATGTAGTTATAGCTTATAGGCAATAGGGTTGTCTGCTACCGATAGGTTGTAGCTATAGCCTATAGGCTACAACTGTAGCTAGGTTGTCTATTGTTGTAACTGTAACCTATAGGCTATAGCTACAACCTATAGGAAGTAGGGTTACCTACTGGCTATAGGCTACAACTATAGCCTATAGGCTATAGTTGTAAGCCTATAGGCTATAGTTGTAGCTTATAAGTTGCATTTGTACCAGTAGGCAACCCTGCAGCCTATAGGCTACAACTACAATCTATAGGCTACAATTGTAGCCTATAGGCTACCACTATAGTCTATAAGTTGTAGATGTAACCTATAGGCTACAACTGTAGCCTATAGGTAGCAACTATAGTCTATAGGTTGTAGCTATAAGTAGAAACTATAGTCTATAGGTTGTAGCTAGAACCTATAGGCTAAAATTGTAGTCTATAGGTTGTAGAACCTATAGGCTACAGTTGTAGCCTATAGGTAGCAGGTAACATGGGTAGGACCCGTTTCAATCCCATACAACCTATTAAAAAAATTATCTAATAACATAACGTTTTCATATTTTATTTGGATTGACCTCAACAAAAGCCTATAAATTTTTATATTCAAAACTACATTATTTTATAATTTAAACAAAAGAAGAAAAAAACAATCTATTATAATCATGATTAAAATGAAAGAATTAATGAGGAGTGATGAGTCTCACACCATAAACTAAGGTTCCAATCCCTTTGGTGAACCTTAACATTTTGGGGAGTGAGCACAAGCTAGGAGCGAGTCTAAATTTTTCTTGTTTCAAATCTTTGGGTAAAAATAAGTAGAAAGTATGAGCAAGAAGCAAACCTCACCATTTCTTGTTTTAGATTTGTGGAAAAATGTGAAAAAAATATATTCTTAGAAAGGAAATCTAGGTAGCATGGAAGAAAAATTATATATACGAAAGTCTTAAATAGAAGTAAAGATTTCCTACCTAAACGCATAGATGCCCAAATCGAAAAAAAAGAGGAAGACCAGACTAAGATATTATCTATCTAAGAAATAAATGTTATACTAAAAGTGATTATGAAGGATTGGATGATCTAACATGACATAAGGGTTCTTAAAAGCAAAGGTCTAATATGAAAGTTCTATGGTTATTGCCCAAGTTTTTTGAAGATTCAAAATTGGACCAAGTGAAAGTGGAGATTAAATTCAAATTACTCCATGACTTTTCTTTTACAGGGATTTTTTTTCTTGTTGTCTTCTCAGATTAAATCAAGAGGAAGACCCTTAACCAAGAACAAAGAGAAAGGGAGCTCAGAGGGAGACCAATATGGAAAAGTTTTAAAAATATTGTAAGTGATAACAAGAAATGGGGTTAATCCTCGAAATAAAAACAAATACTGATGACAAAAAATGTATCTTTGAATATTCTAGGTATAAATTATATCTTTAAAAAAAATGTTACTAGGAAATAATAGGTTACATTAAAACCATGAGTTTGTTTTATATAAGAGACAGAAAAATAGTAAGAAATGTAAGGATGAACTGAAAAATAATGAAAATGGGAATTTATCTAATATGTATGAGCTTCAAGAGGTAATATAATAATATAAGACAAGTGCAAATAGGATGGACAACCACTAAAGGTAAAAATGGATTGGGTCGCTAGTCTTTTTTGCAAGAATGATATAAATACCATAGGTTGAAGTTATAAATCTATATGCTCCAACTACAATCAGTCCTCATGAAAGATATTGCAAAGACCTTAATTATTTACTATGTCAAATTCAATGATGATTCGTAATTGTATTCTATATATTCTTGGGGATGGGACTTCAATATAATTCTATCTCCTTTAGAAAATAAGGGTGGTACTC
>JAQPPZ010005369.1:0-33046 GCA_028583015.1 Wollemia nobilis | reverse complement strand
CATTACTTTTTATCGTGATTTCTTTATCTTTTGTTTGGCGTTGTATCTTTAATCTACAAATATTCAGTGAGTTGGGGAAGTTTCTACAATAAAGTTAGGAAGGGTATCTTCTTCAGAATAAACTTAGCACCTAAAGGAAAATTGATGATATTAGGGGATTATCTCATTGAATAAATTCTAGTCAAAGAAAAAGAAGGACTAGATGAGTCTTTCTCAAATCTAGAAGCAATATAATCATAGATCTAGAAGTAGATCTCACCACCAACACTTCCAGGAGTAGAAGGTTGAAGAGAAGGTCTCAAGGAAGACCATTAGAAGCTATAATATCAAAGACCTTGGGAGTGTCTCATTGAGCATACAGTAAAAATGCTAGGAGAGACAAATTGAATAAATTCTCAAAGTAAAACTCATTGGAGAAATCCACTACCAAGGAGAATCCTGAGATAGGGAAGAAATTGGGATAATTGTCATCATATTACAACAAACCCAAGAGAAGAACAATTTATCAAGGAGTGCCAAATGTGTGAAGAAGAATTTGGAAAGGAGTTTCAAATTTGAGAAGAAGAATTTGGTAAGGAGCACCAAATCTATGAAGAAGAATCTAGCAAGGAGTACCAAATCTTAAAAGAAGATCCTGTTTGAAATCAGAATTTGACAAGAATACTTGAATATAGAAGAGGCTCAACAAATTTTGGATATTTGAAGATTACCTCTCATAATAATAAGGCACCGCTTTAGAGACAAATACTTCTCCAAATATATAGTGATATGGACCAGATCACAAAAGGAGAAAAAATACCAAATATTAGGCTTATGAAATAAATTTCGAGACCATTTTTGGTGAAGAATAAGTTATTTAGGACAATCTACAAAAAATCTACAAGATCCAACTCAAAGAAACAACTTGGTGATCTTAGACACCAAGATTCACATCCTTTATAGAAAGCAAAAAAGGATCTACAAAAGCTTTAAAAATGTATGTAACTTTTTGGTGCAAGTAGATTCATTAATTGGTTTTCTTGTCAGATTTGTTAGAAGTACTTGAATTTGGAATAAAGTTGCAAGTAGAAAACTGGATTACAGTATTCAAAAGTGCAAAAATAAAAATTTATTTTTAAGGTTCAATTGCAAATTAATTAGGAGTTGATTAATATCAAAATTGCTTCTATAAACTACCTATCATCTACTTTGAAAAAATAAAAATAATACTAAGTCCTACAATATTAATTGTAGTGAAATTGCACAATAACTCTTAAAGATTCATTTCAGGTTGTTCTTGATTAGCTATAGTAAATTGTTAGTGCATTAATTTGAGAGTTGACTGGAGTGATAAGGTGTAATTATTAGTGCACTAAAAGTGAAATATTATTAGATTCATTTGCACTATTATACTACTCTAAAAAAGAAATTAGGTTTTTGTTTTTTGAAGGGCACAAAATCTAAATTGTATCAAGTGTCTAAAGACACTATTAAAGCACAAAAAAGTGCAACACATAGTGCCCAAGATAAGCCACCAAAAAAGGTTATAATCCTCCAAAACTTGGAGAAGAATACGACTAACCAAAAATAGAAGTAGAAGATTAAAATTTTGAGACTTGGCGAGTCTCAAATCCAAAGCATTATAGGGTTAATTGCAAGGATAAAAGTACTTGAAATTACATCATATAAGGAGTTTCTATATAATTATATATAATATTAGATTTGTCATCATCATATATAAGAAAAAATGGGAAGGTTTCTGAGCAAAAAGAAAACCTCAAAATCCCTACACTGCATTCATAATTTTGCCATACAAATTAGAATACCAAACCTGCAAAAAGGGAGTGTAATAAAAGGTGAAAAAGACATCTTATTTAAAAATATTGATACATTGAGTTTAACTAATTTAACTCATTCTATGCAGGAAAAAAGGCATATTGGAAAGTTCCTCAAAGGTACATTACAAGCAGGTTGAATTAGACAAAGGTGGTAGATATATCATTCTTCCAAGCATAGCAAAGAGCCTCTCTTTTGGCTCATCCTCTATGTATCTTGGACAAACCAACCTGCAGAAGATAAGGCACAAAGCTAGGGGGAAATCAAATAATGTATATATAAAATGAGTATCTCTATCAAAGCAATCATATGTCAAAGCAAAGGAGCACCTCTATCAAAGCAATCATACATCAAAGCAAAATATCATTTCTATCAAAGCAAGCTACACCCAATCAAGGAGCATTCCTACCATAAGTGGAGCATCACGGAGTCCTCATATAAGCACTACCATTAAAAATACATTCAATAGCCACCAAAGCTCCTCCATATCTCCACCACAACTCCACCATAAGTATTGCTTGGTTGTAGATATTTTAGCATCTACATAGAACAACAAAGAACAAGGTGGAAAAAACATTGGAAAGCCTTGAAGAAGGCATGGATAAAGACAAGGGCATGCAAATTCCACTTGTAATTCTTCAAAAATAACTCTAAATAATGCTCATAAAGAAGACATTACAATACTATCTTGGCACCCACACTCCATGTAGAAGAGGAGTTACTTATAGCTAGAAGCTTGATATACATATGTTACAGCAAGGATGTCTCATAGACATTTAAGAAGAAATGTTTCTTGGACAATGCTCTAAGAGGAATACAAATATCTCAACTAAAAGTAACATCTATCACAATTAATGGATTAAGTTCGACCTCTCCACAAAATAGTTGAAGCATCCATGGAACATTAAAAATCCTACCATGACATATGTCACTCAATTGACCACCTATTAAAGGTGCCTTGGACCTTGAAAAATGTAGCAATATGATAGTAGTTTGAAAGTAATTCAACATTAGTTTGATGGTAGTCTGATGACAGTTCGACAGAATTTCGATAGCAGTTTGGCAATGATACAAAAATGATATGGAGTAAGTCGACTCTATTTAAAAGCACTCTCTATCAACCAATATTAAATGATAGCATTAAATCGAAAGCACACATTGAAGAATTCACACTCAATAAGGATATACTACTGCCATATTCATCCAGCTTCATAAAGGTACAAAGCCTTATTAAGGTAAAATTTCCTCATCTAATTTGCTTTCATTAAAAAAGGGAGTTATAAGGTTATATGTTAAGGTTGAGATATTAAATGAAAACAATCTTTATTTTAAAGCAAAACTTAGGGAAATTCATATAATATTTGTAAAATACAACTTAGGATAAATAAGCAATGCTACTTGGAATTAATCCATCTAATATTTACAAATATTAATGTGTTCTAATTTTCAAAATTTGGGAGTGATAAGGGTTACAACATCAAAATATGTTATTGGAAATTAGAAACACTTTAATAAAATCCTAAGGGTTACAAAAATGGGTTATTAAGATCTTTTTTTAAAGTTAGAGTTTTATATTCTTGTCTCAAAAAGTTCACAAAAAGGGACAAAAGAAATCCAACATTAAAACCTCTTCAAAATTGATAAGTGCTTAGTTCAATAGGATTAATAAGGTGTTAGAAAAGTTGATTTTGATATTTATAAAATTTGTACAAAATCAACCAAAATTGAACTATATTTTTACAAATGCACTATATCATACTCCAAAAACATTAGGTAATCTTAAGTCATTCTACAAAACTTGATAATAATAAAATATTATCAAGTTGGGAACATATAAGCTTTCTTCAAAAATCTAAAATTAGGTATTCATATCTATAGAGACATAAGGAAGTCTACAAAACTAAAAATTAATAAATATTTTTATCAAATCAAGATTATATACTTCAATTAGGAAAGCTATAATATAGACTACCAAGATTCTATCAAATTTTCAATTCTAAGAATCACTATTCTATCATGGATGATGAGAAAATTTTTCAATAATGAATAACTATTCCATGAATTAGAATTGTTCTCTCAAAAATTAATAGATACTCTAGAAGGATACAAGTAACTACCCTCTAACGACAAAGATAAATTATCCTTATTTCTTAAGGAAGCCAAAGAAGGTAGGTTTACAATACTGATTAACTATCTTCATAAAATTCTCTTCACAACATGGTGTAACTCACAAAGATTGTTTATATTTTCACAAAAAGAGTGTTTGATGATTTATCTGTCATTAATTGTGTTTATACATACTCAACATAAGAAAAAAATTGGTAATAAATAACAATACTATTGTGATGATAGACTAACTTGTTATAAAGCAGATATTTCACTAGCACCAAAGTAGAATCATAGGAAGAGAAGAAGAAAAAGGAAGAAGATACATACTAAAAGAGGCCATGACATGAATACTAAAGCAATAGAAAAAGAACCAGATCAAGATTACTTTGAACAAGCCAAAGATCATCCAATGAAAGAAGAAGCTTCAGCTACAACTTACTCTGCATCATATGAAGACAAATTACCTACTGAAGAACACAAATAATGTAAAGGAAAATTACAAAGATCAATAAGAATAAGAAGAAGAAGAAGAAGATCCTTATTGAAGACTAAAGTCCTCAATACTAAAATAATGTAATATAGGAGGTGTTAAAAATAGAGTATATTACATCATTTGGGTCATGTAAAAATATATTCCAAGGTACATACTGAGAACATTAGATTACTTTAGGGGGAATTTATCTAGTTACTTCATGCAATGTAATAAATGCACATGTTAATGTGCAAGTTGTATATGTGCAAGTTATCCCTTGCATAGCTAGGTAGAGTATTGGTCAAGTAACCTATTTTACCTATATAAGAAAGGCCTTATTGTTAGATAGATATAGATTCATGGGACATAGTTAGATAGTGTATCTTAGAGCATAGTAAAATTCATTGTAGATCACATCCATTGGTGATTGGTGCAATGTAGTTCAGTATCTTTATTAATGAGTGTTCATTTCCTCCATAGCTACGGGGGGGGGGGGGGGGGGGGGGGGGGGGGGGGGGGGGGGGGGGGGGGGGGGGGGGGGGGGGGGGGGGGGGGGGGGGGGGGGGGGGGGGGGGGGGGGGGGGGGGGGGGGGGGGGGGGGGGGGGGGGGGGGGGGGGGGGGGGGGGGGGGGGGGGGGGGGGGGGGGGGGGGGGGGGGGGGGGGGGGGGGGGGGGGGGGGGGGGGGGGGGGGGGGGGGGGGGGGGGGAGGGGGGGGGGGGGGGGGGGGGGGGGGGGGGGGGGGGGGGGGGGGGGGGAGGAGGGGAGGGGGAGGGGGGGGGGAAAAAAAAAAAAAAAAAAAAGAAGGAGGAGGAGGGGGGGAGGGGGGGAGAAGAGAAGAGGGGAGAGAGGGGGAGAGGGGAAGAGGGGGGGGGGGGGGGGGGGGGGGGGGGGGGGGGGGGGGGGAGGGGGAGGGGGGGGAGGGGGGGGGGGGGGAGGAAAGGGGGGGGGAGGGGGAAGTGATTATATTATTTTATATCATTTTTATTTATTGCATGTTTCAATAATCTAGCATATTTACTTTATTTCATAATATTATGCATCTTGTGATTGCTATCTCCCAGTGCTCATTACATGAAAAGCTAACATGCATGTCATATATTCAATATAATATAACTCAAACTCATGAATATTAAGTAATATACATGTTAGTGAACATTAGAATCATACCAAACATGATAGTTGCTAGGAAATTATGTTAAACTCATCAGAAAATTTATTCAAGTTTATTATCTTTCACTAACAAGAAGGTTGGATGAATGCATATATGACCTAGAAGAATATATTTTTTAATGTACCATCCAAAAAAGGTATTATATTTAGAGATTAAAAATTCAAATTATAATGATGGAGATACACCTAACTAGTACATTTATTAGTGAAATACTAATAACATAAAATATATGAGAAATATAATAATTTGTTGAATGCTATACTTGAATGTAAAATAGTTAGATGAAAGAGTTATCAACTAAAAATATTATCCATAAAATTGATGGTATAAAATTTTGAGATCTTGCAACTACTAATTAGAAATCTATGATGATAATATGAATGGAATATTTTAATGAAGTTTAAAATGTGATAGTTATACAAAATTAAAAAGAAATATTTTATGAGACCTAGTAATTTACATAGACTTTGGAGGGTTGATAATGAAGTTCTTATTTTTTAACAGAAGCATGTGAGAGTAGGAAGTATGTGCAAGTGGGAAGAAAAGTGGAAACAATGACTAAGCATCACTTTTCTTGTTTCAAGTCTAAGGTAATATTAAGAAACCTAAATGATTTTTTAGAAGAAAATGTAGGTAGCATGATGGGAAAGGATGTCATAGGTGGAAGTATAGAAGTTGCTATCAAGAATAAGAGATAGAATCATGTGTAAACCCTATATAGAGAGAAGATATTACACCAAAAGTGACTATCAAAGATGAAATGAGTAATGTTGATATAATGGTTATTAATATTAGAGGGTTAATATGAAATTTCCATGGGTGCTGGATAAGTTTTTTAAAGAATACAAATTTGGTCAAATGGGAGTAGGGTTAAATTCCAATCAATCCATAATGAGTCTTTTAAAAGTTATTTTTCTCAATTATGTTCTCCAACATGGAAATATAAATATAATAATGGATTATGGAACATGTTTTAGTGGAGATACATGATATTTAAGAACATGGAGTAATATTGTTTTGGAGATAAAGGTTGTTAAAAAATATTTGCCATGTGTTAGCATTTTTGGACTTTCCTATCAAATTACAAAATAAAGAGGATTTACTAAATATTTTCAATGCTCAAGGGGAGTTTAACTAGAAGGGTCCAACTACTAAGGAGCAATGACATATTTGTTATACCCAAACATGTGTTCCCATGGATATTTAAAAACCTTTATTCTATTTAATTAGAATTAAACCAAAAAAAGAGAGTGGGATGAATAAGTAGTTAATGATAATATTACATTCCAATTTTATAAATGTCATGACTCTAGAAAATTTTGGGCATAAGACATAATTTAATATGAATCAAGGAAGGGTTTGAGATCTGGGGTTTGTATATTGGGGTGAGAGGAAGGATGGTAGGAGCAGGATCAGGATCAAGGATAGCAACGATAGGTCTAGGGGCAGGTTTGGGCCAGGCTAGGCTTGGTGTCGAACCCCACCAAGGGTCAGGGGCCCAGGCCCTGAAGGCAAAAAGGGCACCTTTGGGGGCACCTCCACAGACAAAGAACCACTTGACAAAGTCATTGAGGAATCTACCCTCGGGGGGTCTAGCAAACCCTCATTTGTGCAAATCTAGTGGGAAAGTCTAGTCATCCTTGGGGCTCTCCTTGGCAGGGATGCACATTTTGATCAAGGATAACATGTTTTTGTCCTTCGTATCAGGTTTCTCTTCCTCCCTGGTCAAGAAATTCATTAGGGGCCACCCAGATATGGAAACCATACGCTGGTGGGTTTTATCCAAATGGAAAAACATAGGCAACATGCATATTGTTACCCTATCAAAGGGGTTCTTCCTCATCAAGCTTAACAATAGGGAATACACAAGAAGGATTCTCACAAGCAGGCCCTAGTTCCTAGGGTGTAGAGGCATCTTCCTCAAGTTTTAGGCTATCGATTTCAACCCCAGCACTCAGAGCATAAACTATGCCTTGATCTATGTTAGAATGTCTGATATCCCCTTCCACCTCTGGTAGGAGGACGTGCTCAAACTCATCATCTAGGCCATAGGATAACTCATTGATTTCAACTCAGCCACCAAGGCTAGATCCCGTATGGTCCATTCCAAGTTATGCGTAACTAAGAACCTTGAATCGGAGCTCCCATCCTCAGTAACCATCTTGTTATGATCCTATTTTTGGTGCCAAACCCTAGAATATGAAAATAAACCAGCCTTTTGCATCCACTACAACATGCAGGGGCATATCCCTAATCAATACCCCATCTCTAAGAAGAATGAATCTCTAGCTCCAAAGGATCCATCTCTGAAGGCACCATCGCATGACAGGTTTCCCTCCCATGGCCCCCCCTGATATGGGCACCTTCCTCACAAAAATACACCCCAAGAGTGGCATGGGAAGATGGTCAATATAGCTAACAAAGGAAAATAAAAGATGGACCCCATATTGATGGATGATCAAAGCCAGGTATACACCAACCCTAACCCCAACCTCAAGGTTTCATCTACAGCCTTGCAATTTCCTGAGGACCTTCCCCACTAGCCTAACAATCCTCTCAAACCCCCTTTCTCCCAGGTGACCTCCCTGGTTGAGTCTTTCCCCTCCCATTCCTCGGTCAAGGGTGATCCTACCCCGGAGCCAACCCCAAAAATCCTTCTTGAGCATCCTGTGACTCCCACCCTCATCGAGGATCCTCCATATTTTGATGATCCCCCACCCCCTCGAACCTATCCATCCCTCAAGATTTCTTATAAGCCAGATCAAAGGTGTCCAAGGGTGATGACATTGGCAAATCAAATTTCTCCTAGTCCACCCCTGAAGGGCTCAACCCCAAATGGACTCACAAAAAAAAATTTGCAATAGATTTTGGAAGTAAGAAGAAAGAGGTCGACCCATGCTCGAAGAACAATGTATCAAGCAAGTAGAGGATGAGATTACCAACAGCCTCCAGATGACCCTCCTGGTTGATTCCCTCAGGCTCTTGAAAGAAGAACTCTTGAGATCCTAACCTCCCACCCATTAGGGGAAGGGAGGAAAGCAACCCCCTAAGGGTGTCAGATGAATATTATTACCTAGAATACAAGAGGGCTCAATGGAGCCCCCACAAGGCACATACTAGCCCAGATCTGCAGGGACCATAAACCTACTATTCTGCTTCTCCAAGAAATTAAGCTTGACGAATCATCCTCCCCTATGGTTGTCAATGTGACCTAGAAAAATGATGACTCCCTCTATACCCCGAACCTTGGATCTGTAGGGGAGATGATGTGCCTATGGGACCCAGGCACAGTCGAAGGAAGATTGATTTTGTCCTCTCCTAGAATCATCAATGTTGTGTTTCACAACCTAGATTCATGGCAGACATGGATCCTCTCCAACATCTATGCCCCCAATAACCCAGTCGAAAGAGCCTCCATGTGGAACAAAGTCAACCTCATGATAGAGGCATTTGCACCCCTCCCCTGGATCCTAGTGGGTGACTTCAATAGCTCCCTATTCCCCTCAGACAAATTTGGGGGAATAGTCTTGAAATCCATAAGCATGAAGGACTTTAGGGAGTTCATTTATGCCAATGAGCTCATGAATGTTCACTTGAAGGGTGCCAAGTTCACATGGAGTAACAAAAAAGCAAGGGCCAACCTCATATAGGTCAATCTAGATAGAGTGTTCTTATTTAGAGAGGGCATTCCCATTTTTACTGATGCCACCCTCTTGGCCCTTCCTCAAATAGCATTGGATCACATCCCCCTTCTCTTCAAAGTTGGTAGATGTCCTCCCCACAAGCACCCTTTCTAGTTCAATTCCATTTGGTTTCACCACCCTGAATTCAAGGATCAAGTGGGCAGGTGGTCGAGCCATCCCTCCATGGGACACCCTATAGGAAAAATCTACTATAAGATGAGGTTTTTCAAGGACAACCTCAAGGTTTGGAATAGGGAGGTGTTTGAAAATATCTTTGAGAGCAAGGAGATTCTAAAGAAAAAATTGGAAGACCTTCAATGCAAATTCCAAGATGGAAGTGAGGATCCATGATTGAGGGAGGAGGAACAAAGAGTCCTAGATAAATACCACAATGTTTTGGCTAGGGAGGAGAGCTTTTGGAGGTAAAATTTGAGAGCCTTCTAGCTCAAAGACGATGATGCCAACACCAAATTTTTCCATACTTCCACCCTCAGAAACTGGAGTACCAAAAGAATCATTGAGCTCATTTGTAGTGACAATAGGACAATGAGGGATGAGGAAGATATCATATCAGAGGCAACTAGCTTCTACCAGGAGCTCATCAAAACTGATTCCTAGCCTTCCCCCCAAGGGGTCATGGCCCTCCTCGAGCACATCCCCCCATCTATTTTCCTTGATACCAATGAGGTGCTTCTCAGCCCTCTCATAGATGGGGAGATCAGAGCGGCCCTATTCTCCATGAAACCAGATGCTGCCCCAGGCCCCGATGGCTTCCCTCCTCACTTTTTACAAACCTTCTAGGACCTGGTTGGCCAAGAGGTGTGTGCTATAGTCTGAGACCTCCAGTTTTCTAGATCCATCCCTAGAGGCATTAATTCCACTTTCATCTCTGATCTCCAAAAACCTGGTGACCAAATCCCTATCATACTTCCACCCCATTTTCCTGTGCAATGTCCTCTACAAGATCCTCACCAAGGCCTTGGTGAATAGACTCAAAGATATCCTTCCCCTTAGCATTGAACCCTATCAAGGGAGATCTATCAAAGGAAGAGTGATCACATATGGGATCATCATCATCCATGAGGTCCTCCACTCAACTTCCCTTGCCAAAAGACCAACATTTCTCCTCAAGATGGACATGAACAAAGCCTTCGATAGGGATAGCTGGGAGTTCCTCTCCAAGGTTCTCCTCAAATTTGTCTTCCACCCCTCTTGGATTGATCTCATCAAGCGATGCATTTCATCCCCGTGGTTCTCAGTTTTGGTCAATGGATCCCTAGATGGCTTCTTTTCCAGAACCAAAGAGATTCGACAGAGTGACCCTCTATTCCCCATCCTTTTCTTCATTTTTGTAGAGACCTTGGGATGCACCATCTTGAGTGCAACCATAATAAACTTCATCTCTAGAATCATAATGGATTCAGGATTGGCCCTAGTGTCTCACCAGCAGTATGTGGATGACACCATCTTAGCTACCATCACTTCGATAGCTCAAGCTAAAGCCATCAAGCAAATTCTTCACCTATATGAGGAGGTAGCCAGGAAAAAAATAAACCTTCAAAAAAGCAAAATTTACTTCATCCACACTCCCATGGCCAGGTAGGCTAAGATAGCCTAGATTCTGGGATTCTTCCTGGACACCCTCCCCACCACCTACCTTGGGATTCCCCTATTCATGGGTTTCCCCTCCAAGACCCTATGGAGTAACCTGGTCGAAATAATATAGAAGAATTTGACCTCGTGGAAAGGACATATCCTCTCTCAGGTAGGCAAATCCACCCTCACGTTCGCTTGTCTCCAAAGCATCTCGATGTACTTCATGTCTATTTTTAAAATCCTAACCTCGATTGGTGCTCGCATCGAGTAGATCCAAAAGCACTTCTTATGGTCTAGAAGTGAAGAGAAGAAGAGTATTCCCCTGGTCACCTGGACCTTGGTCTATCATCCCAAAGACGAAGGTGGGATCGGCCTCCACCGAGTTTCCCTGATGAGCAAAGCCCTCTTGGTCAAACATGTCTGGAAGGTTTTCACCAACTTCCTGGCTGAGTGGGTTAGTATTGTAAGAAGGAAATACCTCCAAGAACACCTCTTCCTCAGTGACCATTATCCTCAAGATGAATCTACCTTATGGAAATCCTTGACCCACATAAAGGACCTCATCCGAAAAGGAACCAGGTGGATACTTGGAAATGAAACCAATATTGACATCTGGAATGATAGGTGGCTCTAGGATGAGGCCCTAAGAGAATATATTGACCTCCTAGTATTGAGATTGCACCTAGGCACCTTCAAAGTATATAAGGTGGTAAATTATATCATCAAGGGTCAAGGAAAAGCAGGCTAGGGACCCATCGAAGTTCCCTAGTTTCCCCATTAGGTCGATAACCTCTCGGCCCTTCTTGACACTACTATCATCCCTTCAGGTGAGGGTGAGGATAGGTGTGTCTGGCACGACACCAATAGTAGCTCCTTCTCGGTAAAATCAGCCTATGCCCTCCAAAGGGATCCCCAAGAGGCCCATTTTCTAGTCAAGCAGGTGTGGGCTAAGAATTTTATCCCCAATATCAGCTTCTTCTTCTAGATTGCCATCTGTTGTGGCTGCTCCACAACACACCTCAAAATTGGGGACCCACATTTTTTGCATGTGTTCCAAGAAGACTGAAGTGGCCCATAGGCTAAAGATCAAGGGAAAAAAGCAAAATACCACAAGGAGAAAAAGTGTCGCGATATCGTGACATGTTGTAGTTTTGCGACGAAAGGAGAAAAAGTGTTGCGATATCGTGACATGTTGCACCATCGCAGCCAAAATAGAAAAAGTGTCACGATATCACGACATGTTGCACCGTCGCGGAAAAAATAGAAAAAATGTCGTGATATCATGACATGTTGCACCGTCGCGACCAAAATAGAAAAGGTGTCGTGACATCGTGACATGTTGCACCGTCGTGGCCAAAATAGAAAAAATGTCGCGATATAGCAACATGTTGCACCATCGCGGCCAAAATAGAAAAAATGTCGCGATATCACGACATGTTGCACCATCATGGCCAAAAGGGAAAAAGTGTCGTGATATTGCGACATGTTGCAGTTTCACGGCCAAAGGAGAAAAAGTGTCGTGATATCGTGACATGTTGCAGTTTCGTTGCAAAAGGAGAAAAAGTTTCATGATATCGCGACACCATCGCGGCAAAAGAAGAAAA
The DNA here is from genome assembly GCA_028583015.1 of Wollemia nobilis. Lineage (NCBI taxonomy): Eukaryota > Viridiplantae > Streptophyta > Pinopsida > Araucariales > Araucariaceae > Wollemia > Wollemia nobilis. The sequence continues at coordinate 20,595 of JAQPPZ010005369.1, read as the reverse complement.
AGTGTCGTGATATCGTAACATGTTGCAGTTTCATAGCCATACAGGAAAAAGTGTCGTGATATCATGACATGTAGCATTTTTGTGATTCAAAGCAAAGAGAAAGAGCTAGAAATAAAAAGTGTCACGATATTGCGACATGTTGCATTTTCGTGACCAAATGAGAAAATAAAGAACTAGAAAGAAAAGTGTCGCAATATCGCGACATGTTCCATTTTTGCGACCAAACAAGACAAGAAAGAGCTAGAAAGAAAAGTGTCGCGATATCGCGACATGTTCCATTTTTGCGACCAAACAAGACAAGAAAGAGCAAGAAAAGAAAAGTGTCACGATATCGCGACATGTTGCGTGTGAAAGAAAAGTATCGCGATATCACGACATGTTGATTTTGGATTCAAAGCAAAGAGAGGGGAAGAAATAAAAAGTGTACGATATACGACATGCACTTGCGACCAAATGAGAAAAGAAAGAACTAGAAAGAAAAGTGTCGCGATATCGCGACATGTTATGCAAAAAAACACAATGAAGGGCCACAAATGGAAATCGAGCACCTTAGGGAAGGTGAAATGACATATAAAGAAGAACCGTCATGGAAGGAGAAGCAATTTTTTTAGAAGTTTAAATACACCATTCAAAGAGGCAAGAAATGGGGGGTCAAAAACCGCTACAAGCAGAGTTGCAGAGCTGAAGGTGAGAAGTCCATTCTAGACCTGTTTGAGTTGTTTTTCTTCCTGGATGGTTTGGAAAAACAAAAATTCTGCTATTGTAAAATGACATATTTTTAATGCAGAAGTGTTTAGAAATTTGCATCTTGTGGGCAAGAAAGAAGGAGAATTTCTTTGCATGCTATGGATTTAATGTTTATTCTTTCATTTTTTGGATTTTGAATTTATAGATAATGTTAAATGCTATTTTTTGGGTTACATTAGGCGAATATTTGAAATATGAATTTTATTTCATACCCTAGGAACCAACACTTATTCTATGGGGATTGTGCTTGTTTTGCAAGTCCAATAGGTTAGGTTGCATGCATGGAGATATCAAATATTCAGTTTTGCCAAAATAGGATAGCATCATACTGAATGCATTTCATTTTTTGTTTTTTTTATTTCATTTTCATTTTCTGCATTTTATTTTTTTCAAAAAATTTAATTTATTTTCAGGCATTAAAATAAACACTTAAAAAAATTCAAAATCCAAAAAAACAATGAACAATCACTAAAGTTTCATGATGAAATAAACCAAAATTACCCCTTGTTTACAGTTACTTGTAAGCACTAAGGTGTTCCAAGCGTTTAAAATGATTATCTTTATTTGATATTATTAATACACAGTTGCAAATGCTAATACAGTGGAGACCTTGGAGAAGTTGTTTGTTTAACTTATTTGCAAGAGGGGATTTGGAACCCAAATCCTAAAGGAGAGTTGTACTTTCACAACTGGGTGAAAATACCACTCAACACAATCCAAAATAAGATCCTCACCATTGAAAATCTGGCCAAGAGGTGATTCCTGATCCCAAATAGATTCTACTTGTGCTACACTGATTTGGAGTTGATGATCCATATATTCTTCAGATGTCACTTCTCCTCTAAGGCTCTAGGCCATCTCCTCATCTAGTTCTCCATCTAGTGGACCCCTCCTAGCTCCATAATTGACCTCTTCATCCAACGGCCCAATCCCTTTTACCATCCTACCCTTCGATCCCTCTGGGCCTACTACCTTCCCCACCTGCTCTGGCAACTCTAGCTTGAGCGTAACGACAGAGATTTCTCCTCCCCACCCGTGGACCCCTAGGTAGTGGTAGTCAAAGTGCTCACCTTTGTGATAGAGAATTCCCACATCCTTCTCCCAGCCTGCCTTCCATGGAAGGCAAGCAAGTTAACCCTCCTTAGCTCCATTAGAGTGCAGATGCTTCCCCCTTGCCCCCATCCCTCCCCCTATCCTATAGCCTCTACTATATGGTTAGCCCCCCTCCTGGGTGGATCCAGATGAACTTTAAAGGAGCATCTAATGGAAATCATGACCCCTCAGGGGCTGGTGAGGTCATTCATGAAAACTCAGGGCATTTGATTTTTACCTATGCGAAGTTCCTGGGCATTCAAACCAACAACTTCATGGAAGCTTCGATGCTCCTCCATGGGGTGATCATTCTCCCAGATTCACCTAGAAGGGTGATAATCAAGGGTGACTCCCTAAACATTATCAATGTCATGACCAAGCAAGGGAACTGTCATGGTAAATAGCCAAAATCATCCAAGAATCTCGAGTCATCCTTCAAGGGCTTCGCCAATTTTCCATTTGCCACATCTACCATGAAGGGAAAAAGCTAGCAAACTTCATGATCAACTCATCGACTTCATCAACAGGACTTCGTATCTAGTGAGATGGCTTTCCCGTTGACCTTTTGGATATGACATCCCAATATGAGCCTTTGAACCATGATTCCAGAATAGAAGACTAGCATTTTTGATCTCAGGGCCCCATTGACCTGGAGCCCCAGGCACCACTCTATTTTTTTGGGGGTTTTTGACCTCTACTCGAAGCTTCCCAAGGTCTATCCTTGGTTTTGTTATGGGTGTCCACCCCTAGTCTTTGTGGTATTATACCCTGTCCTCAGGATAGGTGACTCTTGTGGGTTGTCTGGGATCCCAGACCTCGGTTTCTATAATGGGTGTCCACCCCTGGTCTAGCATGATAGGTTTTTTTGGCATGTTAATGTTACGACATATTTTTTAATAAGGTTTTGGGTCCCTTTAAAAAAACCCTCTGTATATAAAGTGTTACTTATAAAAAAATATGAATCAAGGAGGTCATATCATAGTAAAAATTAATTACTATGGAGGTTCATCCTTTTACATCATTTGTTTTGAGGCAACATAAAGAAGAAAATGCTTATGAGGCTATTCCTCATAGTATAGAATTTATAAAGAAAAACAAATCCTTATGAGATAAGTCTCATTATTAGTAGTATGGATAATTGAAAATATCGACGAGCATAAAAGTATTGGTATAAATTGGAAAAAGAGAATGAAGTAATAAAGTAAAGAAAAATGAGAAAATGAAACTTAAAAGGATATAATTTTAGAAACCAAAAATTAATATTAGAGGTGTTAACAAGAAGTGGGGTTAATATTAATATGAAAAATAAAATGTGATGATAAAAGTGGTATAATCAAATATTAAGGGTATGAATAATATTCCTAAGAAAGTATCTAAGGAATCTAAATGTGTGTAATAGGCTTATCTCATTTTGATCTTCTTATTAGGCTAATAAAAATAAGGTATATCCATGGTAATCCTTTTTTATGAATGACTATCAAAATATTTGTTTTTTATCATTCCATAATGTATATGTCATCCCATGGATATTATAGTTGGCAAAAATTCAATGAGTATTTTCAACACATATTTATATAATGATCATTATATAAGCTTGAAAAAGCATTTGTCAAAAAATCTAAGTAAGCACCAAAAAATAATTGGGTGTAGAAATAGCTTTGATCCTCATGCTTTTTATATTTTGGGCACCATGAATACCCACCCCACACTTATTTAGTGTCCCCTTTCCATTACCAATATTCTATCTAGAATTTAATAGGGCCTTCATGCCTATTTGATATTTGAGCATCACAAATTGAAAGAATAAATGTCCAATATTAATAATTTATAACAATACTACTTAGATCATATCTATAACATCAAAACCAAGTTCAATAAATTACTTGTGAAAAATGATAGTAACTTCCCTTAAACTAAACACTTGATGAAGAACAATTTCTAATTGGATTTTGGTGTGCAATGCAAATATAAGTAGAAGGAACATGAGACGTTGTCCAACAACCATCAATTTATTGGAAATTTCTAACATTATGATCCAGGGTACTTTGAATACCTACCTTACATGTAATATCCATGGTCCTTCTAATATCAATAACATAGAATCTTCCAAATTTCACCTTTTGTGCATGATCACAAATACTCCCATACTACCCACATGCATATCCATTCTACCATGGAAACTCCTCTAGGTATGGGTCAACCTAATTTTGTAGTTTGTTATTGATCTTGACTCCACTATATTAGGCACTATATTTTTACTTTATTGACCTCATGATGTTCTAGTTCCTTAAAAGGATATCTAGATCTTTGATGATAATTATAGTCATAGTTGGATATCAAGATGGATTACCTCATATATTTGCATTCTGTTCTTAAGAATATCCATATCACTTTAGCCATTTCTAAGCTAGTAACCCATTTTCATCAATGGATTCTTTGGGAAATTTAAGGCATAACATAAATCACATTTTATGGCCAACATTTAAAACATCTTGCTGCTCAATCTTGATAAGGCCCCCTCTACCATTTTTATAACTTGATCCATGCAAGCTAAACAAAGTAACATATTCAAAAAATATTGTATTATGTTCATGGGTATCCTGACATTCACTTATTAATTGTATTTGGTGATGGTGGTATAAAATTTTATCATGGCCTTAAGGATAACATTAGGTAGAGAATAGATATGCATGATTTGTATAGTCTTCATGATGCTAAGGATTTGGTTTATTTAGGTAAAAAAAACTCTAGCTATATTGTCTCCAACAATGGTGTAATTATAATCCTTTTCAGCCTTATTTTCATAACCATAATGACAATTTATCATAAGGTTTATTTTATCATAAATACTATTAATTCAATCATCAATATTCAGTATGCAAGGAGTAGTATACCTTCCAAATTGAATCTAATATGGAAGAAGTCTTCAAGAAGGAATTTTTTGTCATATCTTAGTAGTAATTAATAACTAAAATAGATGATCTTGAGTAATATATTACTACTATATTCCTTTTATAATTTTCCCTCATGGGACTAGAAGCTCAAAACACCATTAAGAATAGGACTTTATCAATAGACAATGGGCCGACATATTGATTGGTTGGGGAAATACTCAAAATTTTATCAATGGTAAGATAACTACGGACCTTTTAGCCTATGCAACACCATATACAAAATATTTTCTAAAACTATGGTTAATAGACTAAAACTGTTAATCCCTTTATTGATTGACAAAGCCTAAAGTAGATTTATTCCAGGGAGACAAATTTTGGATAGGATCATTGCAGTTCATGAAATTTTACAATCGGTTTAAAAAGGTGGTAGTTTAGTGTTGTTCATCAAGCTAGACATGAATAAATTCTATGATTGGGTTTCTTGGTATTTCCTCTTTAAGGTGCTGAGAAAATTTACTTTTAGGTAGAAGTGGATCAATTTGATAAAATCCTATGTAACCACTACAAAATTATTTTTTCTCGTTAATGGATCCCCTGCAATTTTATTTCATAGTCTCAGAGGTCTCTGTCAATGTGATTGAATTTTACCTTACCTATTTATTTTAATGGTAGAGGCTTTGGTGAGAGCAAATTCACTAGATAATACTATCACTAGTATAAATTTGATGCCCTCTTCAGAATCCTTTTTACATCACTAGTTTGCATATGGCATGCTTTTGTCGCTCATGGCTTTCATTGTGCAAGCTAGTTCAATGAAAATAATTTTGTCTACCTTTGAAATTGCTATAGGTCAAAAGGTTAATTTTGATGAAATATTATTATTCTTCTTAAATATTTATATCTAAAAAGGAAGATCACATATATTATTGGCTACAGAGTTGTGTATTTCTTTACTACCTACCTAGGCCTCCCCTTCTTCATAAAAAGAATGAAGTACTGCCTATGGGATCCAATTATTGAAAGATTACAACATCAGCTTGCCAGCTAGAAAGGGGCCTTACCCAGCTAGACAAGTAAAAATTTACTGGTTAAATCTATTCTTTAGAGCATTCTAATTTATTTCATTTTTATTTTCAAGTTGCATACGAAAGTCTTATCCAAGTTGGATCATATTCAAAAGGTATTTTTGTGGGAATGTACCCAAGATAATAAAAAATTCCACCTTATCTCCTAGATTCAAGCCAACATGAGTAAAGTCAATGGGGATTTTTGTCTTCACAACCTTTGATTAATGAATGAAGCTTTAGTATTGAAGCAAAGTTGGAGGATTTTAAAAAGGTCAAACTTAGGTTGGATCAAAGTTATTGTAGAAAAGTATTTGCATGCTTTATATGGGCTATTATTTGACTCCTTTCCCTTAGAGGGATCCACTTTTTGGTGGAGTATGCTTAAAGTTATATTAAATCTTATGATTGGCTCCTGATGGCTTGTGGGAAATGGTAAAGACATTAAATTTTGGAAAAATAAGTGGTTGCTTGACCACCATCTAATTTTGGAAGTTTATTTGGCAAATGCAAAACATCTCACTTGTAGTATGGGCTGGTTCAAGGTGAAATTTTATTTATATGGTGGAGGGCATACGTGTATAGAAAACCATTCCTAAGCCTATTGTCAATGGGGAGGAAGTAGTTGCTTAAATGGCTATCTCCCAGTTGCTTAAGATAGAGGTTCTCAAGTAACAAGATACCAAAAAATCCTTAATTTAGGTGGGGAAAGTGATGGATCCTCTGTTAAATCAAGTTATTTTCACATCGATGTTAATCCTGGTCATTGGAATATTACTGATAGGGTTTGAATGAAGAATATAATGCCCAAGGTAAATATACTTTTCTATTTGGCTATCCAAAACAAATGTCTTACTCTTCATAACCATCAGAGGAGAGGGATATTTTCCCAAACAAGTTCTATTTATGCAAAACTTTTGAGGAGTCTGGTCCTCATATTTTTTTGTATTGTTCCTTTGATTTGGAGGTCTGAGATCAAGCCTTCCAATTCATTAGGGTCTCTTGGGTTCTACCTCACTAAATTATTGATATTTTTCTTCAATGGTCTCCATATTTCAAATCCCCACGCTTGGTCAAGTTCTAGCTCTTTTTGCTTCTACATTTATTTTGGAGTATTTGGTGGGAGCATAACTAGAGAGCATTTAATAACTTCAAATACAACCTACCTTTTATATTTTATCCAAGGCATTTGGAGCAGCGATGAAAAATATTTCTAATTACTCTCTTGACCTGGATGGAGGCTTTTAGGATGAAGCCTCTTTAGAACTCAAATTGGGTTCAATCAGAGTGCTTCTCCTCATGCTTCTTCTTTTGTTCCTATGAGAAATCACGTTGTTTGGTCATTCCCTCTTGTCATGTGGATAAAACTTAACTTTTTAGGGAGCTTCAAAAGTAAACTCGGTGCCTACAGCTATCAGAGGTATCCTAAGAAATGACAAAGGGGAACTTGTTGGGGCCTTCGCATAATTTATTTCTATTTAGACTACTCATTTTACTGAATCCAGAGCTTTGCTCCAGGGGTTTTTGTTAGTGGAATATTTAGGCTTCCAAAAGATTATTGTAGATGGGAATTAATTGAATATTATTAATTGAATTAAGTCTCAGAGCCCTTCCAATTGGATGATAGCTAATATGATTAGTGAAGCCTCCAAAATTCTATTTTCCATATTTGTGGTCCAAGTACAACACATTTTTATGAAGAGAAAAAAGCAAAAAATTTGATGGTAAATTTAGAATTTTCTTAAAAAGACCTAAAGGTGTGCACATCCAATTACCCCCAAAGTATTCAAAACTTGATTGTTGATGATCACGGGTAGCAATTGGTTTTTTTTGTTTGATGGGTTAGGAAGTGCATTTATTGGGATTTCTCCTCCCTTATTAGGTTGGTCCACACATTTTTTTGCAGACCCCTTCCTCTGTGTTGGGAAAGTCTAGGCATTACTTTGTAAAAATTGTGGACTACTTTGGTTTTTGTCTTTGTCTACATGGGGTGGCAAAATAGCTCTATCTTCCTCTTTGTTGGGACTGGCATTTGGGGGACTTTGATAGTTGGGGTGTTTCCCTAGGAAGTTTTTGTACTGACTACATGGATGACCCTCCCAAATGGATCTTTTTGATATGGAATACAATGTATTAACTGATGATGCTTTAATACTTTATTTTATACAATTAAAAATCTATGTGGTATTAATAGATATTGAAGTGCATGTCACTACTAATTTCCAATGTATAGGATTAGGTGCACTCATAAGTGGAAGAAGTTGAGTCATCCATCGAAGATGAGGGTACTTGAGGTTGGGGAAGTGATGATAAGGAAAATAAGATGTTACAGAGATGGATACCTTCATATAAACATGTGTTAGTTTAAGGGATAATCTTCAATAGCTAGCCACCTTGAACCCTAGACTGATAGCCTAGTATATATAAGTTCTAGAGGCTGAAATAGATGACTAGATTTATGGAAAGACCACCTCTTTTTTTGATGCACATGCTTGATTACTTTTACTTTAGGACTATTTACCCTAATAATTTGTGAGCTATAAATGAATATGTTGTCTTCATAACTCCTTGTATGCCCTGGTAAATAGAATAGTAAAGAGATATCATTTTAAATAAAAGATTTATTTAATTTGAATACTGAAGAGATATCATATTGAATAAATAATGATTTATTTAGAATAACATGGAAAACTCATTTTAAATAAATAGTTAATTTATTTAAATAGTAAAGATATCTTATTTTCAATAAATTATTGATTTATTTTAGAATGTTAAGAACATCTCATTTTAAATAAATGGTTGATTTATTTTATAGTGATAAAGAGTTTTCATTTTGAATAAATATATGATTTATTTCATATTGATAAAGAAAACCTTTTTTTAAAACAAAAATAAATGGTTGTTTTATATTAAGAAATAAAAGAACCCCATTATAATCAAATGGCTACTCTATTTGACATGATGAACGCATTTCATCGAACTTATAGGGAATATAATTTTACTATTGAATTGATGGGGAATTCACTTAATCAAAATGATCAACTAGTTTTGGTGTTAAATATGATAAGACCGCCTTTCAAATTATCAGATAGACCACCCTCAAAAAATCTTATTGGACCAGCTGTGCGAGGCTCATTCTAACGTGAAGATATGGCTTCTTTATGGAAAGCATCTTGTAAAGCTGGAAGAAGAAACATTATTTCCTACCACATGATGGATGCATATGGAAAGTTATGGTGAGTAGGTTGTGGATGAGAGCTAAGGAAAATTATGTGAGAGGAGTGTTGGCAAGAGGATGCATATGGGGGGAAAATGGAAGAGTGTGCTAGGATAAGGAGAGAGGAGAGTGCTAGGAAGGGAGAGAGAGTAGAGAGTTGAGCAAGGAAGTAGGAAGAACCATGAAGCTAAGCGAGAAGCCAAATGGAATCAGAGGAATTAGGATATGGGAATTCGAGTACAACCTAGATAGACAACAAGAGATGAATAATAATAAGTTGGAATCATGAAACACTAAATAAAATATGTTTAATATTTTCATTCACTGGTTTAGACTATTATCGGGCTATGGGATCTCACCTTTTTTTGTTGACTCGTTTAAGCTATGGTAAACCCACTTTCTTAAGAGTGTAATATTAATACTAGTGAGGTGGCCCTATGGTCGTCCTCCTATTGATCATTGATGAAGCCGTTGTGAGTTCATGACCATGTTAACCTCCTAGACCAAGGCTTAGCACTCTTTATCTGGTAAACTGGATATGGTAGTACCTTTTGTCTAGTCGGTTAATTGTACCACACTTCATATATCACCGTGGTTGTTGCTCTTAATGAAAATCTATTGCTAATAACAGAGATAGCCCTTAGAGTAGGGATACCACAAGGTAAGATATTCCCTTGATCACTAGAGAGAATCCTTCTTTGATGTCCACAACTATGCAAGGATTGTATAGTAGGTTTTAATCCCATTTGATAGCTATCTTTAGGCATAGAAATCATAGCATCATGGACTAAGTTGATATTTGGATGACCTAACCACGTCATTGCTACCGTTTGACACTGTGGAGACCCCTTGAACACTCCACTTGTACTATGGATCATTGTGATAGAGAAGTCATGTTAGTCATACCTTTTCATCCTCTATGTCGTAAACCACTCCATGTTGATATGTCTTCCCTTCACTAGAGCTGACCACTGGTTAAACACTGTGTAGAAGAGTGCATATAGAATGTTTTATTGGACCGAACCTTTAATGTGGTTTCATTATCTAAATTGGTAGATTTGAGGGTACTAAAAGGAAAGAATATTTGATGTTATTTCATTATCTAAAATGGTAGATTTTAGGGTAATTAAAGGAAATAATATTTAATGTTATTTCATTATCTAAAATGGTAGATTTTAGGGTAATGAAAGGAAAGAATCTTTAATGTTATTTCATTATCTAAAATGGTATATTTTAGGGTAATGAAAGGAAATAATCTTTAATGTTATTTCATTATCTAAAATGGTAGATTTTAGGTTGATGAAAGAAAAGAATCTTTAGTGTTATTTTATTATTTAAAATGATAGATTGTAGGTTAATGAAATGGAATAATTTTTAATGTTCTTTCATTATCAAAAACTGTAGATTTTAGGGAAATGAAATGAAATAATCTTTAAGATTATTTCATTATCTAAAATAGTATATTTTAGGTTAATGAAAGGGAATAATATTCAATGTTATTTCATTATATAAAATGGTAGATTTTAGGGTAATGAAAGGGAAGAATATTTAATGTTATTTCATTATCTAAAATGGTAGATTTTAGGGTAATGAAAGGGAATAATATTTAATGTTATTTAATTATTTAAAATAGTAGATTTTAGGTTAATGAAAGGGAATAATATTATCTAAAATTGTAGATTTTAGGTTAATGAAAGGGAATAACCTTTAATGTTATTTCATTATCTAAAATGGTAGATTTTAGACTAATGAAAGGAAAGAACCTTTAATGTTATTTTATTATCTAAAATGGTAGATTTTAGGTTAATGAAAGGAAAGAATCTTAAATGTTATTTCATTATCTAAAATGATATATTTTAGGGTAATGAAAGGAAAGAATCTTCAATGTTACCTAATTATCTAAAATGGTAGATATTAGGTTAATGAATGTGAATATGGTTGTTTTGTAATTTAAGGGTATGGGACCATAATTTATGAAATGAAGAAAAATGTTTATTTGAAGATTAAGATAGTTGGATTTAATTGGATAATGAGTGTGAATATAGTTGTTTTGTAAATTAAGGGTATGGGAATTTAATTTATGAAATGAAAAAATAGTTTATTTGAAGATTAAAGTTGTTGGATTGAATTGGATAATGAATGTGAATATGGTTGTTTTGTAAATTAAGGGTATGAGACTTTAATTTATGAAATGAAGAAAAATATTTATTTGAAGATTAAAAGAGTTGGCTTTAATTGGATAATGAATGTGAATACGGTTATTTTGTAAATTAAGGGTTTGTGACTTTAATTTATGAAATGGAGAAAAATGTTTATTTGAAGATTAAAGTAGTTAGTTTTAATTGGATAATGAATGTGAATATGGTTGTTTTGTAAATTAAGGGTATGGGACTTTAATTTATGAAATGAAGAAAAATATTTATTTGAAGATTAAAGTAGTTGGCTTTAATTAGATAATGATTGTGAATATGGTTGTTTTGTAAATTAAGGGTATGGGAGACTTTAATTTAGGAAATGAAGAAAAAGGTTTATTTGAATACTAAAGTTGTTGGCTTTAATTGGATAATGAATGTGAATATGGTTGTTTTGTAAATTAACAGTATGGGACCTTAATTTATGAAATTAAGAAAAATATTTATTTGAATATTAAAGTAGTTGGGTTTAATTGGATAATGAATGTGAATATGGTTGTTTTGTAAATTAAGGGTATGCTACTTTAATGTATGAAATTGAGAAAAATGTTTGTTTGAAGATTAAAGTAGTTAACTTTAATTGGATAATGGATGTGAATATGGTTTTTTTATAGAGTAAGGGTATGGGACTTTAATTTATGAAATGAAGAAAAATGTTTATTTGAAGATTAAAGTAGTTGGCTTTAATTGGATAACGAATGTGAATATGGTTGTTTTTTCAATTAAGGTAATGGGACCTTAATTTATAAAATGAAGAAAAAGGCTTATTTGAAGATTAAAGTAGTTGGATTTAATTGGATAATGAATGTGAATATGGTTGTTTTGTAAATTAAGGGTATGGAACTTTAATTTATGAAATGAAGAAAAATGTTTATTTGAAGATTAAGTAGTTGAATTTAATTGGATAATGAATGTGAATATGGTTGTTTTGTAAATTAAGGGTATGAAACTTTAATTTATAAAATGAATAAAAAGGTTTATTTGAAGATTAAAGTAGTTGTATTTAATTGGATAATGAATGTGAATATGGTTGTTTTGTAAATTAAGAGTAAGGAACATTAATTTATGAAATGAATAAAAATGTTTATTTGAAGATTAAAGTAGTTGGATTTAATTGGATAGTGAATGTGAATATGACTGTTTTGTAAAGTAAAGGTATGGGACTTTAATTTATGAAATGAAAAAAAAGTTTATTTGAAGATTATAGTAGTTGGATTTAATTGGATAGTGAATGTGAATATGGTTGTTTTGTAAATTACGGGTATGGGAATTTAATTTATGAAATGAATAAAAAGGTTTATATGAAGATTAAAGTAGTTGGTTTTAATTAGATAATGAATACGAATATGGTTGTTTTGTAAATTAAGGGTATGGAACTTAAATTTGTGTGAATAAAATGGTTTATTTGAATATTACAGTAGTTAGCTTTAATTGGATAGTGAATGTGAATATGGTTGTTTTATAAATTAAGGGTATAGGACTTTAATTTATGAAATGAAGAAAAAATTTTATTTGAAGATTATAATAGTTGGTTTTAATTGGATAATGAACTCAAATATGGTTGTTTTGTAAATTAACGGTATGGAAATTTAATTTATGAAATGAAAAAAAATGTTTATTTGAAGATTAAAGTAGTTGGCTTTAATTAGATAATTAATGTGAACATCGTTGTTTTATAAATTAAGGGTTCGAGACTTTTATTTATGAAATGAAGAAAAAGGTTTACTTAAGATTAAAGTAGTTTGCTTTAATTTAGTAAATAAATGTGAACCTAGGTTATTTAGCAATTAAGGGTATGGGAATTTGATTGTTGAATAAGGGTTAAACCATTTATTATGAGTAGAGCATGTGGTCTTGATGCATGGTTGAATAGATATCATGAGGATATGAGAGGGGAAATAGAAAGAGTAGTTTTCTATGATGTCAACTATGCATTAGAATGTTTAATTACTTGGGATATTTGTATAGTTACAATTTGCTAACTAAATATTAAAATGCATTTTAGAAGTATGTCTATCTTGAACGATGAGTGTCCTGATCCCCTACTATCCTCACTTGATTCATGGAAGAGTAGGAGGACCAAATTCATGAGATGGACCGATGCACAAGTTTACTCTCTACTTTACATATTACTTATTTATGCAAATAGATCAAATTTATGGGGAGATTTCCCTAATGAAATTGATGTAATGTATTATTTGAAGGTATGGAGTTTACTATACATATGTAATAAATAAACCATATGGTTGAGGTGCCTTTGTATTCTATTGATTGAATGTGATCCTTCAATTATTGCTTCATGTTTTAGTTGTCCTTTGATTTATAATGAATTATGTTTTGTTTGATTTAGTATCTAGATGTATCTTTTATATTCTTGTTTAAATAATTGTTATATAAAAAAAACAATAGTAAGTTTTAGGTGAACTTAGAGGGCTACCTAAGGGCTTGAGATGATCTTAGGGAGATTGGTAATTAGGTTTAGAAGATCATACCAAAATTAAGATAGCTTTCTAAAGGATAATATTTATAGCTTAATTCATAGTACATGTAGCATACCCACACATAATGGCTTGCGTGGAATATGGAGATGTGTGTACACCTTCTAATGACTGAGGGTGGTAAATCTAGCTCATCAATATTGATGATACAAATGGACTTATGTGCATGACATGAGATATGCCTATGTAGAAGGGACTTGCATGAGGGGAATCTTGTGTGGTATAGTTCTTGAGAAAATCAGGGGTTGTTAAACATTAAGTCAATCTAAGGTTAATTAGGGGTTTATGAATCCCTCTCCTTAATAAAAAAAAAATTCTTTCTCTTTTTGTGTGTTTTTGTTTCTTTATTTTTGGGTCATTACATTTCGTATCAAAGATCTAGGTACGAGGGTGTAGAGCTTCTTATGTACTAAAAGAGATTTGGGAGCCTCCAATGAAATCTTGCTTAAGTTTAAGCTAAAATATAGCATGATCTAGAGTCTTTGTTTATTAGAATTTAATGGAGTTGATCCCAAAGGAAGATGAATGTTACGTGTAGATGTAAAAACAAAACACCAAAATATAAAAATTACAAAGTAAATAAGAAAAATGTAAACAATACACCAGGTTGCACAAAGAAATATATTTTGTATGTATTCTCGTTAGTGGATCTCTTTACTACAATCAGATATACCCCAAATAGGGGGTTTATAATTCTCAAGAAATTTGATACAATTTTTACAATAAAACTAAGGTTCTCCAAAACCCTAATTGGCAAAATAATGGTGGTGTCTTTAGACTCATGTATGATCTCAATAGGGTGAGTAGGATTCTATTATTCTCTTTAGGACCACTCCAACTTCAACAACTATCAGCAAATGTAATCTTTAGACCTGCACACACAGAAAGTAAGAAAGAGTCAATAATACATGAGAGGGCTCCACTATGTGAGGCCCTCAACAAAATAAAATCTAACCCTAATTGCAAAAATATAACTATTAACAGTTCTAAAAATGCTAATAAATAATGCAATAAAATTATACCTTGTTGAAACTGATCCTCTATATTCAATCTTCATTGTTGTCATTGTAGATGTTGGTGCAAATGTGCCCTAACAGTGCTCAAGGCTCGTAGGGTTGTAGATCCTGGACGTAAAATATCCACAAGCACTCAAGAGCATACTAAAGCACCTAAGCTCACTCAAAGAGCTCTAAGGGGAATTCTAGGTTATGTAGTAAAATATGTGATACAGATCTAGTGCACAAGATAGGTGACAATGAATGGGGTGACGGATGAGATGGAGCAATGATGGACAAAATGGAAGGACAAGGGAAACTTGATAACCTAGGGTACAAATAACTCCAAAAACTCAAGGTCTCCATAAAATCAAGATTCAGGTCATCAATTGCTTAGGTATTTAGAGGTTGAGCCATCAATGTGACTCCAATTTATAACCTTCCCTCAAGTATGTTAGGATTTCAAGGACACTAATCATGTGGTCAATATTAAAATATAATAGAGGGTGGAGATTAATGCTGGGAAAGTGGCATGGATCAAGGCAGATTGATGGCTAGGATTAATGCAATGATGGATGGTTGAGATTAATTCACACACACACACACACACACACATATATATATATATATATAATAAATAAATAAATATATATAATATATAATATTGATATTTAAATATATAAATAATTATATATAAATATATGTGAATAAAGGGTAATTATGTTGGGAAACTATGGATGGATTTCAAGTGGGTATATTTTGGTGTCTACATTACGATACCTCAGTATAGGATTTGGTATTAATGATACATCATAACCTTGGAACATTATCCTAGTCATATTTCTAATGATTTGGCAATAAGAAATCTGGAATGTGGTTTTAGTTAGTGATTTAGTTTAAGATGAAGTTGTAATCTAATTCTTTTCTTGGTTGAAATCATATCAAGATGCCACCAAAGGCTAGGATATAAAAGCATCCACCTAGATAGAATTGACAAAGTAATTTCGATAAAGGGATCCAGAATGAGGGTCTAAAAACTCCTGATAGAAGAATGGAAAATCTCACTATCATAGTTATCACATTACAATATTAGTTAAGACAAGTGTTAAAAACTATTAACCAAAATTCACAAGCTAGAGGTTCAGAATTTAACCAAGTTGAGGGACTAACTATGAAAAAAATACAAGCTAGAACCCTCTTAGAGAAGGAAATAGTAAGATATCTAAATAATTTATGTATCTCCATGTTCGATGGAGAAGCAGAGGGAGGTGCAGCTAAGGCTTGGTTAAGGGAGATGAATGTTTTCTTTACAATAATAATATATTCTTCAGGAACCTGAATGGTTTGGGCTACTATTTACCTTGAAGGAGCTACGCTAGACTGGTGCAAAACTTATTATGATGAAACTAATATTGAACCAATAGACATCCCATGGCAGGAATTTATAGTAATCTTTAAGAAGAGGTTCCTCACAAAAAATTTTTATGCTCTAAAATTTGAGGATTTTGCTAGTTTAATGTAAGGAACCAACTTAGTGGAGATGTACTATATGAAGTTGGTAAAATTGTTGAAGTACGTACCCACTTATAATGAGAAAATATACATTCATAAGTTTACTCACGGATTGCAATCTAGGATAAAGCATGATGTAAAGATGCATGAACCTAAGTCATTGCAAAAGGTATATGATCTAGCCAAGAAAGAAAGTAGAGTTACATTTCCATTATAAATATGAAACCTTGTATGAGCAAGATCGATAGGAACTAAATAAGAGGAATAGCAATGGGGTTGTGAAATGGGAAGATGAACAAGATTGGAAGGCTAAGAACCCTCAAAATTTGGATAAGATATATAATGGAAGATAGAAGAAGTTTAAGAATAACTTTATAAGAAAGACAAAAAACCCAATAATGCTAAACCTCAAACACAAAAACCACAAGTTTCAATTCCAACAATCAAGGGCAAGGATAAAAAATAGAAAAAGCGACAAGGGCCCAAGGATGAGTGTTACCATTGTAGAGTTACACATTTTACTAACCAGTTCCCACACCGACTTGGGCCAAGTACATCCAAAATTAAAGGAAAGGAACCTATGCACAATATCTACGCTACAATTGGAAGTCAGAAGCTTGAGGAGAAAACCACCCCATTGATCATAAATGATAATATTTATGAAAATAAAGTAAATATCTTAATTGATAGTGGAGCCATTGATAGATTTACTTCTTGTAAATTAGCAAAATATATTCTAGAAAGGCCAGGGTATTTGGATCATGGGTGGAAGGTTGAGTATGGTTCTAGATAGACCTACTTCGTAAATTAATGTTTCTCGATGATGAAAATTACTTTAGCTAATGGAACCATGGAAGGTTGCTTATATGTAGCTCCAATTCATGCCTTCAATGTGATCCCAGGGATGGATTGGTTACATACCCATAAAGCCATAATCAATTTCCAAGATAGATGGATTGAACATTCTGAAGGAGGCAAATGAAGGCTGCAAATTCATAGTTAACAGCAGACATTAAAACCCTAGATTTTAGCTATGCAATTGAAGAAAGAGCTCAGAAAAGAAGGGATAGTCTATGTAATAAATATAAATGAATTTGCAGAAGATCGAAAGAAGGAAGTGTTGGAAACACATCCAATTTTGGAGGATTTCAAGGATGTATTCACTGAGGATTTACCTGGGTTACGTCCTATGTGGAAATTTTATTTCACTATTGATATTAATCTAGGATCAAAACCAATTCATAGATATTTGTATCTGATGTCACCCATCGAGATGCAAAAATTAAAGGTACAATTGCAAGGGTTATTATAGAAAGGGTTGATAAAACCAAGTGTGTCACCTTGGGGTGCACTTGTTTTATTTATGAGAAATAAAGATGACTCTTTGAGATTATGTATTGATTATAGAATATTGAACAAAGCTACAATAAAAAACTAGTATCCCCTACCTAGAATAAAATATTTATTTGATTAATTGAGATATGCCACAGTGTTTAATAAGATAGATTTAAGGTTAGGGTATCACAAATTGAGAATACATGAGGAGGATACTCACAAGATGAAATTTCAGACTAGGTATGAGCATTATGAGTTCACAATCCTATCTTTTGGACTGACTAATGCCCTAGCTACCTTCATAAATTTAATGAATAGTGTGTTAAAAATGCACTTGCACTAGTTTATTCTTGTATTTCTAGATTATATCTTAATATACTCTCAGAACAAGGAAGAGCATGATAAGCACCTCAATATTGTGTTAGAGTTACTAAGGAAAAATTAACTTTACATAATTCTAGACAAGAGAGATTTCTATGTTTCATAGGTACACTATTTAGAGCATATCATATCAGCAGAAGGAATTGTTTTGGATCCAGAGAAGATCAAAGCCATACTAAATTGGCCACCCCTTCTAATGTTATCGAAGTAAGAAACTTCATGGGGTTAATAGGTTATTTTAGGTATTATATAAAGGATTTCTCAAATATTACCTTAGAAATAACTAACCTTTAGAAGAAATAGGAGTTCAAATGGATGAAAAAGTGTGAAATTGCTTTAGCTTTGTTGAAGCAAAAACTCACTATCACACCAATATTAAAGATTCTAGATCCTCAAGGAGATATTTTAGTATGCATTGATGCATCGCTGGAAGGGTTAGGAGGATTACTTATGCAATAAGAGTTAGTAGTAGCTTATACCTCAAGTAAAATTAAAAAGCATGAAGTCAATTATGCTACTCATGATTTAGGTCTAGTCATTGTGGTGTACACTCTAAATATCAGGTGTCATTATCTGGTAGGAAGACCTTTCAAGTTAAAATTATACCATCAAAATCTAAGGTACATATTTACCCAACCAATGCTCAATGCGAGAAAAAAATGTGGATTGAGTTTCTTATTGAGTATGAATTTGAAATTGAGTACACAAAGAGAAAAGAGAATAAGATTATTGATACCTTGAGTAGAAGGAGACACATAGTAGTCATAACCAGGAGTCACATAAATCTCATGGACCAAGTGAGGAAGGAGTATTATCTAGATGAATATTTCTAGGAAATTTGAGCTAGAATGGACAAAGACCCTGAGGACAAAAAGAAGTTTAGGGTGATAGATAACCTGTTGTGCTACAAATGTAGAAACATCATACCGAAATCATGGGATTTAAGAAACTTAATAATGTAATAAGCTCATAAATATACTTATACAACTCACCCTAGAGGAGCAGATATGAGGAAATATATAAAAATAACATTTGTATGGGTAGGAATGAAGAAGGATATTATATATTTTACCGCTCGATACCTTTAATATCATAAGGTTAAATAAAAATGCGAGAATCCCATAGGACAATTATATCCACATAGTATACCTACATAAAAATGATAGGTAATATCTATGTATTTCATAGTAGGTTTACCTAAAAATAGGTACTAGCATGATGCAATTCTAGTAGTCAACAAATTGACTAAGGTTGCACATTTTATGCATGGGAGCACCAACAACGATGCTTAGGTGGTGGCTAATAGATTTGACAAATAAGTGTTCTGATTGCATGGATTTCCTAAGGTAATAATCTCATCTAGGGATTCCAAGTTCACTTATAAATTTTGGAAAGCCCTTAATCAGGCAATAGGCACGAAATTGAATATGAGTTTGGCATACCACCCAGAAGTAGATGGTCAAACAAAGTGGGTAAACCAAGTACTAGAAGACATGCTCTACATGTATTGTATGGATCACAAGTCTCACTAGGAAGACTACCTACCTTTTATAGAGTTTACCTACAATAATGGGTATCACTCATCTCTGGGGATTGCACCTTTCGATGCCTTGTATGGGTGAAAGTATAGAACACCACTATCATGGGATAACCTAGAGGATAGAATTATTATTAGACTAAAAATGGTTAGAGAAATGGAAGATCAAATAATGGTAATTAGGCAAAGACTCAAGGAAGTTGTTGATAGGCAAAAAAATTATGTTGATTTAAAGAGAACTCCAAGGGAGTAGTCGGTGAGAGATAAAGTGTTCCTAAGGTTAAAACCAATAAAAAGTGTGATCAAGTCCATAAAATTGGATCCACAATTTGTAGGACCCTTTAAGATCACTGAAAATATTAGTCTAGTTGCATACTAACTTACTTTACCTCCTAATCTATCAAAAACCCATGACATTTTCCACATATATTTTCTTAGAAAATATATTGCTAATCCTAAACATGTGTGGGATGTCTCTAATTTGTAGATGGCAAATCCAGAGGAAATTTAAGTAATTCCAATAAGGATTCTCAAATTTTGCTCCAAGACTATGCAAAATTAGACCCTTGAGCAATGTAAGGTCCACTGGGACCATTTCCCAAAAAGGAATGCCACTCAGGAGAAAGTGGTGGATATGCAAAAACATTTTCAATTTTTGTTTAATGATCTCTAAAAGTTTTAATAATTTGCTTTTGATTGTGTATGCTTGTGTAAAAATGATAAATACTCGAAACTATATTTAGTCCTAGTGGGAGAGGATGTCATGACCATCCTAGATGTATCTTTTTTACGTGGAAGAAAATGTATTAACTAATGATGAGATATTGAAGAGCATGTTACTACTAAAAAATTGTCAATGTGTAGGATCAGTTGCACTCATAAATGGAAGAAGTTGAGTCATCCATAGAAGATAAGGGTACTTGAGGTTGGGGAAATGATGATAAAGCAAATCAGAGGTAACAAGGATGGATACCTTCATATAGACATGGATTCGGTTAAGGGTAATCATTAGTAGCTAGCTACCTTGAGGCTAAAACTAATATCCTAGTAGCTTTCATAAGTTCTAGAGACTGAGACGGTTGACTACATTGATATAAAGACTCCATCTTTGTTTGTTGCACATGCTTGATT
>JAQPPZ010005368.1:0-33745 GCA_028583015.1 Wollemia nobilis | reverse complement strand
GAGTGAAGGAAGCATCAACAAAAAATATTGTTCCAAAAATATCAATGATGTATACTACATCTAGAGAGGTGCATTACTCACTATTCAAAGACTAACAAAAGGCATGAAGTGTTGAATGGGCCAAAATCCAAAAAAATGTGAAGATCAGCAAATCGCTCAAGATAAGCTTTAAATTATGGCTGCAACAAAGTACATAAGCCCAATTAAGTAAAGAAGTACCATCAACTTGAGAGAGTTTAGAAGATAAGCAACAAGCCTAGCTAACTTGAATTCTACTCAAAAGAGAAAGTATTGAACCATGTGGGTAAATTTTACCACACAAGATGAAGACTACAAAGACTGTACTAAGAAAGACAAATTATGGAACGAGCAACTCAAAAGAAGACTCAATGAAGTCCAAGATACTAGGATCCATTTGTATCCACAAAACATGATACTGCCACCATCAGTTGATGAAATGGAAGATCTTAACATGTATCTATATGGAGGCAATGGGCAGAGTAAAGGATTCAGTAGCAAGGATGGGCCAGAGCGTGCAAAAGATAAAAATCATAAAAATATGGTAAGTGATGTAAGAAATTTATGTGTTTCATCACTAAAAGATGTAAAAGGCATAGTAAAAAGAAGAAAATTCTGAAGCCTCGACATATTTCCTGCTTTGGAGTGACACAAGCACCTTGATAAAATAAAGTTACAAAGGTATCATCCCGATGGAGTACAGTTATAGAGGTGCACCTTTATTATCATTTCTACCAGTTCGTGCACTTCTAGATCTTGTTTTCCATTCTATCTTTCCTCTCATTCCCCTTTGCCCTCCTCTTTTTGGGTATTCTCTCTTGATCACCATCACAATATGCTCCACAAAACATCATCTCACCACCATTGTCTATAGTCTTCCACGTCCATTATGTCCTACTATTTCCATCTCCACCCATACTATTTTCCATCCCATCCCATTTTATTGTTTTTTCTTTTCTCCCTTCACCATTATGTTGGGCCTCCCTCTATTTCAACTTAAAATTGTATTTGCATAAATCCTAGTCAAAGGCCATCCAAAAGATAAAGAGATAGACGACTAGGATAGCAGGAATAAAAAATATATGCATAAAATTACCTTTTATATGAATCATAAAGTATGATCAAATGCCTAGCCCACCACTATTAGAGTTAAAGAAACCAAAAGTAGTTAGAGTTAAAGAAACCAAAAAGAAGAGTTGTAGTAACAAAAAAAATAGTCTTGAACAAACAAGTTGCCTGACAAGAATTTTTATAGTTGGCATCAACTGGTTTTGATGTAACAAACTCAGGAAGCCAAAGAGATATAAGGCCAAATAAGAAAGACACATGGTTAAACCAATACCAAGCATCTGTAATAGATTCTGGTCAACTAAGCTATAAAATGAGCTGAAGGGTCCAAGCTTCACCATCAAGAAATCACGTAGCAATCTTGTGAGAGGTATTCTAAGTGTTTCTGTGAGGGTTATCGTATCTTCCTTGTTTTTCTTTATTTTTCTCATTCTCTTAAGTTCTTCCCACCTTTGTGTAGGTATTGCCAAAATTGATCTAAGATGATTTCTAGGAGCTGTTCCAGGGAGCCAGAGTCTATGTGTCACTATAATTAGGATAGTAGATAGTAGTTCCCCTGTAACATCATTCGAACGGGGTGAAACTTGTATTGTATTCATCAAAAGACCTAAGCATTCTGCTAGGCTTTATAATTGTAGCTATTTTAATTTGAATATAATATAAATCATCTAGTTTCTACTTTATGGAATTTTCTAGTGCAATGTGTGTATGTTTTCTTACCTGTATATTACATTATTTAAATCTATAGGCAACATTTCTTTCACTGATTTAAAAGTCTATGTTGATTGCGATATTTAAATGAATGTGGTTTTATTAGTATATATTTCCCCTTCTCTCCTTTTCTCATGTGAACTATTAAATTTGCTATGATAACCCAAATGGACAAGGCATCAGTATGATTTAACTACTAAAATGCTTTCAATGTATGCTTAGTCAAAATAGTTTTTGCACATACATAATATACTAAAATCTGGTAGAGCTTAGCAAGACTAAAATTTATTATGAACTAGGCTCATTGCAGGGTGTCCAGACCCAACCTGTGTTATTAAGGATTTAGTGTTTCAGGTTAAAGAGATGAGTTTACCAGATCTCACATATCTACTTGTGGGCCTTAGGGAATTTGAATAGCATGACAAATCTTAAGGATATTCAAAATTTTCCAAAACAGTTTTCTAGCACCGTTTTTGGGATAGGCTATTTTATTATTTATGTGATCTATAGTCTGTCTTCCACCACAAAATTTTTTACTAATCAACGTCACAAGTTTCGAAAAATAGATTTTTCTTTTGCTTAACTATGTTTTTCTGAAATTTTGTATGTTATGGGATTCATCTATACATGTCTAACAAATTTAGAGAATTTAATAGCTGGGCAATATTGACCTAAGTGAGATTCTATTTGCACCCAAGCACTGGCAACTTTGAACGAAATCAAAAGAAGAAGAAGAATCTGACCTGATGCACACCAGATGTAGTGGCAAAGAGATCTTCTTAGAATTTGAAGACCCAAAGGTATTTACCCATATTTGGAAAGTCCTCATGCTTACAAAATTTGTTTATCAAAATAAAACTTATTCTGTTGGTAGTAAGTCTGCTAAAAAGTCTATTCTTGTAATTAATGTTTCTATTAGCATTCCTGTGGTTAGTATCCCTATCTTTCCTATGGCACACCCAAACACGAATCAGAACCTTTAGGTATGGAGAAATAATAGGTACAAACTCTTTCGACTATCCCAAAATTTGCATCTCTTTCCAGCTAAAGCCCATAAGTATTTACCCAAATTCTAAGGCAACATAGTTGTTACTTAGGAATACCATATCAAAAGCTTCCTATATGCATTATATAGCCTTGAGGTTGAACATGAGGATGTAGTTCTCAGATTATTTCTACAAATACTAGAAAAGTATGCAAGGAACTGGTTTAATTGCCTCCATGCTGACCGGATTCTTGAATTTCAGACCATGGAGGAAGTGTTTTTAAAGAATTATAGAGAAAGGAAAAAATTAACATTCCTTGCTAACAAAGCTTGCAATAGTCAAGAAACGAGAAAATAAGTTAGTGGAGGATTTTAATAGATGATTTTTCAAGACTAGGAATAAAATCCCCACAACTCTTAGACCCACTGATCACCAGGCTATATGGTTTTACAAAAATACCTTTCCTAGGGAATTTAGCTATGAGTTGAGACAACATAGAACCAACACCATTGATGAGTGTATGGAACAAGCTCTAGAAATTGAAAGGAATATGTTAGATAGAGGAAATATGAAGCCATA
The DNA here is from genome assembly GCA_028583015.1 of Wollemia nobilis. Lineage (NCBI taxonomy): Eukaryota > Viridiplantae > Streptophyta > Pinopsida > Araucariales > Araucariaceae > Wollemia > Wollemia nobilis. The sequence goes on along the minus strand of JAQPPZ010005368.1, from coordinate 30,383 downwards.
CACATCTGAGTTAAGCTCTAGTCAAGTAGATAAGAAGCTTAAGAAAGTGGGGTTTCATTGTTAAAGAAGGCTAAAATTGATCCCATAGAAAAATTATCCAACCAATTTACAAATATGTTTAACACTATCAACAAAAGGTTATCTAGAATTGAGAGAGATAAATTTGTAAATGATGAGCCACCTACTCAGCTGTAGATTAATAACCGATCCCAATTTTGAAGAAATTTTAACAGAATATGGGCTAGAAACAATGGAGAAGGAAATCAAAATAAAAATAAGGGCTGCAAGAGGAGAAAATGACCAAAATATATGGATTCAATCCAAAACCCCATGGCCACTACTAATACAATTTCTAACTTCCCATACTATTATAGTGAATGTGATGCACCACACAACTCAGTTGCCTGTTGTATCTATTTGAGTGCTCATACCAATGACAATGTGGAAGAATAATTAGATGAGAAAATAAGAATATATGCCTATTGGACCAAAGAATATGAATAAAGAGAAATATATTTTGAAAAAGAAATATATGAATTGCCTAAGTCAGAAAAAACTCATAACTTTAGTTCTCAAAAATGTAGAAATCCTAAAAATACCTCAAGAAAGCAAGTATGAAATGATGAAGCAAGGCAAAATCACCCATATAGTAGAAGAAATTGAAGCACTAGAAAGAATGCATACTATCAACCTGAGAAACAAAATTGTTCCTAATAAGACCAATAAGTTTGATAAGACTGATATAAATCAACAAATTCAAAACAAAGATAAAGTCTCCAAGAAACATAACAACAATGATCAACAAGCAGATCTCACAATGGAAGTAGGGAATCAAGCTCATAAACAACCTGATCTTGATAAAAATACAGAAGTTAAGAAGGTTGAATTTGATGCAGGCCAAGAGTTGGCTAAACAAAAAATCAACATCACCTTTGGAGAACTCATGACTATACCAAAATATAGAGATTAAGTGTGTCAATATTTTTGTTTAGTTAAGCTACCAAATAATCATATATGCAATTTTTTAGCGATAGAGAAACCCAAGCCTATTCCTTGAAACCCATCACCAGTTAGACCTTTCTACATCTTATTAAGATATAATTATGACTTTGGATATCAATATGTAATCCATAATTGTATGCTAGACAATGAAGCTTCACATAATGTCATACCCAAACAAGTGGTAAATTAGTTAGGGTTAACATGCACTAGAGATTCACCCGAATATCAGTTATGGATAGTAGACAAATACCTTGTACTGGGATCATTACTAGACTATTGGTTTATTTAGATCAATACCCAAAGAAAGGGATAGTTATGGATGTAGCCATGGTTTATGTAGACCCCTTCTTCTCCTTGTTATTTTCAAGACATTGGGTTGAACAATTACGAGGATCTATCCAATTAGATTGGTCATATACCAATATTTCCTTGATAGCCGAAGAGCAAGTTACCCTAAGAAGAGAGCCCTTTCATAAGTATTTTGCAGAGCTAAAAAAGTTTGATAACATCACTATAAATTTAGTTTAGTATTTTGAGGAAAAAGTGATAGGGGTATATTCTATCTGGCATTCACCCTTCCTAGCTGAGGTGCCCAAAGTGGTAGCCATGGACCCAAAAATAGTAGTAGAGGTTGATGTTGAGTCTACAAGAATACTAACATCTAAAATGTGGACTCTCACGTTTGATGGAGCAAAGTCACATACTAGAGTAGGAGCAAGGGTCAACCTGACTGACATTAATGGAAACTACTTGGGCATACCATACAGACTGCACTTCCTATGCACAAATAATGTGGCAGAATATGAAGTGTTGTTGTTAGGCCTAAGAAAATATAAAGAACTAGAAATCAGTTATTTGACTATATATGGAGACGTAGAATTAATAATACAACAAATTAAAGGTAAATAGTTTGCCAAACATCCCAGGATAAAGTAGTACAGATAGCCTGTTCAAGAAGATATTAATAAATTTTTGGCTTTTAATATCACTTATGTTCCAAACCATGTGGCCAATTTGTTAGTCATAAATGCTTCTAGTTCAGACAATCCAAATATAGACATAAAATATCAAGAGAAGTTCCCTACTATTTTAGTATATCATTCGTCTGTCCCAGATAACATAGTGTATCTACAAGTTTTCCAAGATGACATAGATATCAAAGATTTTGACATTACAAAATCAATTTGTTGAGATTATATGTGATGAATAAGATGAAGAGAAATTAAAAAAGGTAATCAGAGAGTCTATTGAGGTGATACAATTAAAGACTAAAAAATTACCCAAAGGTTTGATTTCATTGGAAAGTTTGTTTGATGATTTTTATAAAGCCCATAAACCAGCCTTGCAAGGATTGGAAGTAGAAGAAATCAATATTGGTATTGAACAAGAGTCCAAAATGGTGAAGGTCAAAAAATCCATGTATTAAAAAGAAAAAAGAGACTACATAAAATACCTAAAGAAGCATAAGGATACCTTTGCTTGGAGTTATGAAGACCTTAAAACTTTTAATATAGAAGTGTGAAGCATATTATTCCATTCAAGGAAGGTACTAAGCCACATAGGTAGAAAAAGAGAAAGTTTAATCCCACATTACATCCTGTAATGCAAAAAGAAGTCCAGAAGCTATTAAATGCCAAGATTATCAGGAAAGTTATATTTTCTACTTGGATAGAAAATTTGGTACTAGTAAGGAAGAAAAATGGAGATATTAGACTGTGTGTAGACTTTAGAAACCTGAATAAAAATTCCTTGAAGGATAATTATCCCCTGCCCAACATGGAACAATTATTGTAGGTTGTTGCAGGATCATCCAGGATGTCTTTGTTGGATGGATTCCCTGGCTACAATCATATTCAAGTCAATCCTGAGGACAGGCACAAGATAACTTTTACTACTCCATGGGTAACCTTTGAATAACTCAGAATTCCATTTGGTTTGATGAATGTAGGAGACACATTCCAAAGAGCCATGGATTTTTCTTTCAAGGGCTTAATGTTTAAAATGGTGGTAGTCTACTTGGATGACATAAATATTTTTTCTAATAATCTTGAAGACCCCTTTGAGGATTTCACCCAAGTGTTTACAAGATGTAAAGAATTTGGCATCTTATCGAATCCCAAAAAGTGTATCTTTGGAGCAAAGTAGGGTAAGCTATTAAGACACATTGTTTCTAAAGAAGGAATTAGCATTGATCTTGAAATAACTTATGCCATTGCAAATATTCCTCCACCAAATAACTTGAGGGGAGTCAAGTCATTTTTTAGGAAGATTAATTTTATCAAGAGATTTGTCCCAAATTTTGCTTTAATTGCAAAGCCCATAAATAACATGATAAAAAAAGAGGGCATTATTAGATGGATAGAGGAGAATTTAAAAGCTTTTTAGAAAATAAAATATGCTATCACACAAGCTCCTTGTTGGAGCCAAATTCGACTCAACATCAGATACCCCCAATTTTAAAATTTTGGCTTAAATAATTTTACCAAATTGTGTTGATATCTGTTGCTGAATAACTGATTATAAATATTTTGATCTTTTAGAACAATTATTAAATTGTCATCCTAATTGGATCTAAAGTCAGAGCCTAGCCATTAATAAATTCCCTTTGTGATCATTATTTTATCTGATAATCAAAAGAGTCTACGAAGGTCAAATTAATCAAACATTCACTAAAATATTTTAACCGTTAAATGCCCCCGATTCCTTCAAAAAGGGTTTATAATTCACAAAATAAGTGAAAGCCTCCTAAAAATGATCTTAGTCCTCATTATAAAATTGATCATAACTTTTGAACTTAAATCAAATGAACGAACCCCTAAGTCTTTGGGTGTTTAATGGTATTATTAAAACATTCGAACCTAAAATTGATTTTAGCCAAAGGTTCAATTTTTTTTATCATGAGCAAATAAGGGTATGCACCCCCTTTGCACTTAAATATCGAGCAAGTCCAAAGATATAGACTATAGCGTTTCACTCTCTGAGATCAAAAAGACGCGCTCATGTAATAAACTCGAAGGATAAATGCAAAAGAAAAGACCATAGTCCAAGTATATAACCTAAGGCCTTAAATGTAAATTTAAAAAATCAAGTTGAGGGTATGCACCCCCTTTGGCTAAATATCGAGCACTATGGCTAAATCCAAAGACAACACCCGAGTCAATCTGAATTGGACGGATGTGCTTGCGTAAAGAGCTTAGGTGTTTAAAGTCAATAATGTGCCTAGATGAAAAGGTTTTATCCTAAGGTCTAAAGAGGTTAAATATTGAGGGTACGTGCCCCATTTGGATAAACATTGAACACTTTGATAAGATCCAAGGGCAACACTTAGATCCTCCCTGATCGGACGAACACACTTTTATAAGCTAATCAATGGTTAAATCACCTAGGTCAAATAATAATGGTATGGTCAAATCTCCATAACTCAGTATAATAAAATTGTATTAAGGGTTACGCACCCCCAATTTTTTAAAAGTCATGCAAATAAATAAGATCCGAGGGAAGCGCTCCATCGAGGTTAAATTGGATGACCGCACCCACTCAACATTATCAAAGTGTTAACATTGAATAGGTTTAGTGCCTCAAGGATTAATTAAACCATAAATATCCAAATTAAAGAGGGTCTTAATACATTGGTTGATCTTCCCCTTCGCTTAATTAAGAGATTATTAAGTATTAATAAAATATGACACCCATTTACCTAGGTTTTTTAGGTGAGTTGGAGAGGAGAGCGCTATCCTCCAAGGGAGGTCCCAGGTTAAAATCTCCACCCTGCCAAAAAGTTGAATTGGGTATCCAAAATCCAATTGATAATTTTGGTATGGGTAGGGTCGGTTGCGACCCTCGGGTGACTTTGATGGTGTATAACCCCATGTTCATGGTCTCTCAGACCAAGGCAGCCCCGCAAGGGGTTTTTCGCTTAAATATATATATATATATATATATATATATATATATATATATATGGCACCCATTTTGTTATCGATCGTACATGTATGAAGAAATCAACGGATGCACTTCCTCCTAAGTTTCATCTGACAGTAGAGCTCATGAAGCTTCAATCACTAAGGTTGGAAAGTAAAAGTCATACGCCCTTTTAACTAAGGCATCATGCAACTCTGAAAGATCCAACGGTAGCAATATCTCTACCTCAATCCGACGATGCACACTTGTTAAAACTAATAGAAGTTAAGTGGAAAACTTATATGTGCATGTTATTGAAACCCTATGTAGATATGAAGAATTCGATGGTGGTGCACACCTTGAACTTGATCCAATGGTAGAACCTCCATGGAAAAGCTCATACTTTAATCAAGTCAAACAAAGAATATTTAAAAGTGCACTACAAATTTGATCAATGGCAACTCTTAACCTAGCATGCATTCAATGGTTGTGGTTTAATAAAAATGATTCAAAGAATATAAATGCACATCATGGATAATCCTACGGTTGCACTCATTTCCAACGAGGATCCAACAGTGGTGCTTCATCAAAATAATCAAATGGTGGCGAATCAAACATCAAAAATAGAAAGTTTATAGCCTCATAGAATCTGATGGTCATGCTCGATCCTACCAAATATGATGGTGGTGCTTTACTAAAAACAGTCAAAAAATAACAAGGTGATCATTGGTAGAGCTATAGCCAAAATCAGATCGGATGGTTGCACTCGCTTGTGCACAGATCTAACAACATTGCTTGATCGAGGCTACTAAAAGATAATAATGTGGGATAAATGACACACACCTCTATCCAATTCGATGATGGCACTCGATCCTACTTAGATATGATGACAATGCGTAGTAGAGGCATCTGAAGGATAAGGTATACACTTTGTTTTTCATGGCCAAACCATTAATTAAGGTAAAATCAACAAAACCCTACACCAGCTCAACAATACGAGATTGAAAATATGTGTGTTCGAAGCTTTGGAGCCACAATGGAAAATGAGCAGCGTTTTTCTTAGTTACTAGCCGATTTGTTCAACAAATAAGTCATAGAACCAGAGAAACCTTAGGAGAAATAGATGGACCAGTAATGTAGGGAAATTAATATACCCCAATGTGTATTACTATACAAACCTAATCGCATGGCTGGAAGTGGCCTATGATGAGAATACCAGGACTTTTAGAGATAATAAAGGACATTCAGTTTTTAGCATAGCGATCAAGAACATCAAGGATATCTTTCGTCTGGAGCCTTCGAATACCCAGCTAATTTACTAGGTAATTGAAAGGTAATATCATCAATTAACTGAGTTAGGTTCCTTTAAAATGCTTTTTGATACATATGAGGAGGTAAAATTCAAATTCCCCATTAGAAATACCACATTCAAACCCTGGGTCAGGTATTTCTGTGACATGATAAATGTTATTTTAGGAGTACAAGAACTTAGTATGGTAGGAAGATTTACTATTTACTTGGTGATGCAAAGTAAAAGAAGAATAAATACCCATGTCTATGCCTGGGAGGAGGAATTGAGTAGGTAAATGCATGAGCAATTGATAGAATTGAAAAAGGTAATTTTAGAATAGAAGAAAGAAATACCTTATTTTTCTCATTATTCGATTCTCATGCACTTTCTGGTTGGGCAATTGGGAAATGAAATTCAGCATAGAATACGAGCCAATGATAGTCCATATGTATAGAACAGATTTTGGAGAATACATGAGGGATGCAAGCACCTAGGTTGGTTTTGTGACAACTTCATGTAGAAATTCACTAGATTCTAATAGGCGAAATGCCTGATAGATTAGGACTGAGAATTAGGTATTTCATCAAAGAAAAAAAAATATGGGATTACTTATGTTTAGAAGGATTCACATATGCGGCATTATGGGGCCAAAATTCCCCCCAAAATACTACCTATGTACTGTCCTTTCTCCCTGGCCTCCTTGGAAATGGTAAGGCAAGTTGCAAAAGAAGCTAAAATGAGGTAGGCAAAAAAATATGGTTGAGTCCCTTGGCTTAATGTTCCATGCAAATTTGGGTATTACACCTTTGCATGATATCCAACACTATTCAAAGGCATGTATGACTTGGAAAAATTGGATTTCGAAGAGATAACTTGGAGATCCTATGATCCCCATAAAATGTATAGGCAAAGGATAAATCATGAATATGCCTGGATAAAACATAAGAAGGACCAATATGAGGAGGCACTACTAGATGCTATGGAGAAAGGAGAAGATTTACAGAAAGTATGGAATGATTTTCCTTTTGAGGAAAGGGGAAATTCACAAATTCATAGACCATATGAATTCCCCATAGAGCTCAATGCAATAAGGAGAATTACTGTAGATTCTATAGCCCCAATTTTCCCTACCCCCACTTAAGCCATATGAGAAGATGCACTATTGGAAATTATAAAAGAGCAAGGCCTCAACCAAATGGAAGTTACTGTGGGTGCTACCGATATAGTGGAATACCAAATACAAATTCTAGCAAATTCTCAACCCCAAATAGAAGCAATGCCTAATAATTCACAACAAGTTCTCATAGATCCTAATGCAGACAAAGGGAAGGAAATGACTACAGTGTCATCCCAAGAGCTTGTCATTTTAGGAGAACAAGTTGGAGCTCCTATTCCTGATCAACTATTGAACTTAACTAGTGTAAAAAGGTTGGCCCCTCAGGCTATACCCACTTCACTGAAGATTAATGACAAAGAAATACCAATTCCATCTATAACAGAAATGAAATCCAATGGTTTTGGAGAAATATTAAGAGATCATAGGGTGGAAAAGCAAGAACTAGTAGTTGCCCCTGAGGCAAAGAAGCCTAAGATGGCTTTGACATCAATAAAAGTTACATTAAAAGGGTTGAAGAAGAAATAATTTTTAGTATAGCCAATGAAAGGGAACTACAGATGATACCAAAATGGATGGCATGAGAGAAAGTGCTACTACAAAGGAAATACAGGACAAGTCCAAGTCATATATAGTAGAAGTGTCCATCCTCGCTCCACAGGAACCAGTGATACCCATGGTTGATGATCGAACAAGGGAAATTTTAATGAAAGGAAAAGAGGTTGACATGATCAGGATGAACAAAGCCATGACTCTATAGAATTTAGACCATCTACATCAAATGAATGAAAAATTGAGGAGTCAATTGGAGGCCAATGATAAGGAAAAAGCAAAAATGTAAGCCTTGATTGACAGTCTGAAGGGAGAGTTGGCAAAGAAAAACACTTCACTAGTACAGTCCACACGAGTTGTGAAAATAGTAGAGTATGAAGATTATTTTTCCAAGATAAAAAAGAAATGTCACTTAAAATTCAAGATAGGATCAAGGGGATCACTAAGATGTTCAGGTAGATTGGGGTAATCCAGGTTACCACCAAAGAAATTGAAATTTTGATATATCAGAAAGAAGAAGACCTGGATGCCATCCATCCTACTCTCAACTTAATGGCATAATATTTTGAGGAGATGCAGAGAAAAGAAGTAATATTAAATGATGGCATCGAGGTCAAAAATAATATTGAATTCATGAAAGCAACCATGTTTGAGGTAAACTGAGAAAGGTGGTGCAATGATGCTATAGAGATATTCCCTCTGGTAAGTGATATAAAAGAGAAACTAGTAGATATTGGGTTTTCATTGGAAGATTTCTTAGAAACTGCCAGCGTAGAAGACCTCAAAAATTATATTGAAGAGTTTGATTGTGAACCATATGATGAACAAGAAATGACCAAGCATACCACTTTTATGGTAAATACTATGTATTTTCTTATCACCCAGTATAAAAAGAATAAGAGTTATATAGCATGCAGAAAAATAGGATCATCCAAGAAAGTGAATATATTGAAATTTTCTATGACTTTTAATGTTTATGCTTGGAATATGATTGAAAAAGAAATCAGATGGTTGTAGCAAGGGAAAAAAGGTAGAGAAATTAAAATGTGTAGTTTATGGCTGGAAATGAATTCACCCCCAACAGAAAAAATAAAAATCACTCAGGGAGGATAATATTTCAAATCAGAAATCCAATCAGAGAATGAAAGAGGAACAAAAGGAGAAGACATTTTAGGCACAAATATTACCGACTGAGCAATTTTAGACTAAAAGAGTCCTAACAACATGAATGTGGACAAAGAGGGCAATGGAGGATAACTGTACAATTTTGAAAGATCAAACTAGGAAATGACAACTATAGGACCCAGATGAGGCCAACCATAACCAAATTAAGAACCAGAGGCTATAAAAGAAGCATCCAGGTTCAGAATCAACATCAAGCATTTAGAGATAGCATTTTTTCTAAGAGGTATACTTGAGTACCCTGTAAATTATGTTGTTGTATTCCCATTATGTCTTTTTTCTTTGTCATCCCTCATTCCTTTCTTTGTTGTGTAGTTTTGTTGTGTTTGGAAAGTTGAGAATATTTCTAGTACTTTCTGAGTCTGAAGTCTAGAGATTCTTCTTGTTATCAGTTTCAAAGAAGGAGAATTGGAGAAGTCTTGTTAAATTATTTGAACAAGGATTTCTCATTGTACTAAAGAACCGTAATAGAGTTTAATGGCTTTTTGCCCACTCTGCATGTAATATCATTGAAAAATTAATACAATTATGGGTTTTAGTTTTATCATTTTTTGTCTTCATTTTTGTGTGTTTCCTAATAATAGATTACATTATTTGAACATGTTTTGAGCATTTCTTTCGTTGGTTAACTATTAGACTATTTACGATATTCGAATGAGTCTAATGGCACCAATTTCTCTTTTTCCATTCTTTTGTTTCATGTTTTGAATTTTGTTAAATTGCTATAATAGCCCAACAAATAAGGCACCGGTCTGCATAAGGCATAATAATTATTATTGTTATTGCTTGGTCATTTTAATATAATAAGTATATAATTAAAATCTGGAGTGTGTAATACATGGAAAATCATAAGTTACCACTGGGGTTTCCTTACCCATTATGTTATGTTTTCTTTAGAAATATTTCTTTTATCATAATAAAGAGGTAGGTCGACCAGAGCCTATAATAGCTTATTGGTTCAAAATTATTTCTTGTAGTGTGATAAATTAAAAAGCTATGGATGCAAGAAATGGTTCCAATAGTTTTTTGACACCATTGTTGGGGAGGACTTGATAATTAGACGATTTGTCTTTTTAAAGTTTCCTTTCAAAAGACTTTATTTTAATCAATAAGCAACCAATTAGAATAAAGAACCTACGTTTTGATATTTGTCTTTATCATAATTTATTTTCTTTTTACCTGTAATTTGTAATTGTCTTTAGAAGTGTATTTTATGTTTCTTTATTTTCTTGAATTTTCCCAAGAACCTTCTCTTGAGAGGTTGAGAGTTAAAATCAAGCAATCTTGATAATATGTTTTATTCTTTCTACACTACCCATGCTGGTGACTTTGTCTGGACAAACCCAAAAATAAAAAATCAATATAGAAGGAGCAGAATGTGCTGGTGCACACCAGGAGAAGTGGTAAGGAGCTATTCTTGAAATTTGATAATCTAGAGTATTTACCCATAGCCAAAAAATTCCACTTCTTAAGAGTATCGTTTATGAGAACAAATGTTATTTTAGCAATAAAAATTATGTAAAGAAAAATAGAACTCATAATACTATTGTTGCTGATATTACTGTAGATGAAATTTTTAATACATCATAATCATCTCAATATCGTAGCCCTGTAGATTATAATACAAAATTCAATGATCCCTTAGATTACATTTAGACTACCCAACCCCATATTCATTTAAGCTGTGCTACTGTGAATTCAAATCCCATTACACCTACAGTAACAATGGCTCAACCAAATCAAAACAATGTTCATTTGTGGAGGACCACTAGGTACATGCATTTTGCCTTGCCTGCAAATTTGAATACCTTACCTAATAAATCCCACAAATACCTTCTAAAGTTTCTAGGGAATGATGTAGTAATGGGAGAAGACCATATCAAAAGTTTTTTGTATACAATGGATAGCCTAGAGGTAGAACATGAAGACGTAGTCCTAAGAATATTCTTGCAAACTTTGGAAAAAGATGCTAGGGAATGGTTCAATTCTCTCCCAAACAATGATATTCCAAATTTTACTAAAATGGAAACTATGTTCTTGAAGAAATATAGAGAGAGGAAAAATGAACAATCCCTGTTAACCCAGTTGGCCACCATGAAGAAGAAGTAAAATGAGGTTGTTAGTGATTTTAACTGAAGGTTTTCTAAAATTAGGAATAAAATACCTACTAACCTCAGACCTAGTGACATTCAGTCATTTTGTTTCTATAAAAATGCTTTCAAAGGTGAATTTAATTATGAATTATGGCAAGAACAATCCACCACTATTGATGGGTGTATGGAAAAAACATTGGATATCAAAAGAAATATGCTTTATAGTGGTAAAATAAAACCATACTCTCTGGAAACTAACAAACCTGAGAGAAAACCCAAAAGAGTAGCCTTTGATTTACAAAGAAGAGCTGAAGTAGATCCAATAGATAAATTAACTAATCAAATGGCTGAGATGTTTAATACCATGAACAAGAGGTTAGTAGGAATAGAAAGAAACAATGGGAATAATGGTGAGACATCACAAATAGAGAGACCACATGTTGATAACCGCCCTCCCTTCAAGAAAAAAATCAAAAGGAATTGGGGAAACAACAGTGGCTCTAAGGAAGGAAATATGAATAGAAATAATGGAAATAATAACTAGAAAAATAGAGTCAGATAGATATCAAAACAGTGTCCCAAACCCTATCCCATATGCTAATATAGCAAAAGCTTTTCTTTATTTTTGTTCAACCTGTGATGCCCCCCATAACCTAGAAGGATATGGTATTTACCTAAGTGAACAATACAATGTAGATATACATGGTGATTTAGAAGAAGATATAAGAATTAATGCCTACTGGTCTCTAGAAGATGGGTCCAAAGAAAGGTTATTTGAATAAAATATGGACAAGTATGCTTCAAATCATCATCCTCAGATCTTAGTAGCTGATGGTACTAAAATATTGCAAAAAACACATGAGTCAAGATATGATAAAATGAAGCAAGGGAAATTAATCCCAACTGCTAAAGAAATAGAAGAGTTAGAAGCCACTCATGTTCTAAACTTAAGGAATAGAATAGTTCCTGATAGAACAGATAAGAATTCCATTAGTGAAATGAAGAAACAACCCTTTATCAACAAAAATGTTAGTAAAGAGAGAATTTATAGGACCTATAAAAAATAAGACCTGAAATAGTTGAGTTTGAAGAGGAAACATCTAAAGAAAAAAGTAACAAACCATTGGATATGAAAAAAATAGAATTTGATGTTGGGTTAGAGCTCAGTTTACAAAATGTTAACATTACATTTGGTGATCTTATGAAGGTAGAGTAGTATAGATAACAAGTCTACAGAGCATTTGGATTTATTGAACAAAAAGAAGAACCAATTTACCATGCTGCTAGACAAAATCAACATGATACAAGATCACCATATTCTATCAGACCCTTCTATGTATCATTAAGGTATAATTCATATGAAGGAGAAAGGTATGTAATTCATAATTATATGTTGGATAGTGGAGCTTCACATAATATAATGCCAAAAATGATAGCCAACCAAATGGGAATAATCTGTATGAGAGATTCTACCCCTGTTTCAGTAATGGGCAGTAGGCAAGTACCTTGTGTAGGGGTGATAACTAGATTATTGGTTTTTATAGAACAACACCCTAAGAAAGGTATAATGATGGATGTTGTAGTAGTAGATGTAGATCTCTTTTTCTCTCTATTACTAAGTAGATATTGTGCAGAATAATTGGGGGGATCAATTCAATTAGATTGGTCTTATGCTACCATCCCAATGTTAGATAAAGAAATGTAACTCTACGAAGAGAACCTTTTAAAAAATATTCTGTAGAGTTAATTAAAACATATGTAACCATGATAAACTTGGTAAATTCAATGGAAGAAAAAGGAAGGGGAGTTTAATAAATATGGCATAATCCATTCCTGGTAGAAGTACCAGAGGCTAAAAACATGGATCCAAAAGTTATGAAAATGGTTGACGCTAAATCAGATAGGGTGTTAACACAAAAAATGTGGACCATGACTTTTGATGGAGCTATATACCAATCTAGAGTAGGTGCAGGAGTTAATTTGATTGATATTAAAGGAAACTACCTTGGTATTCCTTACAGACTAGAATTCCCTTGCACTAATAATGTAGCTGAGTATGAGGCTTTGTTGCTAGGATTAAGGAAAGCTAAAGAGTTGGGCATTAATTACCGACTGTAATAGGATATGCATAATTAATTATTCAATAGATTAAAGGCAATTATATGTGCACGTTATTTAAACCCTGTGCAAATATGAATAATCCGATGGTGGCATGCACCTCGAACCTGATACAATGGTAGCACCTCCATGAAAAAGCTCATACTTTAATCAAGTCAAACAAAAAAAATTTAAAAGTGCACTATGAAGTTGATTAATGGAAATGCTTAACCCCACATGAATTCGATGGCTATGGTTTAATAAAAATTATTCAAAGAATATAAATGCACATCATGGAGAATCCTATGGTTGTACTCATTCCCAACAAGGATCTAACAATGGTGCTTCATTGAAATAATCAAACGGTGATGAATCAAACATTAGAAATAGTAAGTGTATAGCCTCATAGAATATGATGGCCATGCTTGATCCTGCCAAATCTGATGGTGGTGCTTCACTAAAAATAGTCAAAAAATAACAAGGTGATCGTCGGTATAGCTATAGCTAAAATAATATCAGATGACTACGCTTGCTTGTGCATAGATCTAATGACAACGCTTGATCGAGGCTACCAAAAGATAATAAAGTGGGATAAATGACACACACCTCTATCCAATCTGATGATGACACTTGATACTACTCAGATATGATGGTGACACATAGCCAAGGCATCCTAAGGATAAGGTATACACTTTGTTTTTCATAGTCAAACAATTAATCAAGATAAAAATAGAAAAATCCTACACCTAATTAAGATTAAGGGAGGCTCTAATACATTTTTAATGACCCCCTATTTCATGTTTAACCTCAGTGCACATCTAGAAGATCAAACGAGCACACATGAAAAGTCTTTGATCAAATGATGAATTGTTTTGAAACATGAGGAGGATATAAAGGACTATGTTTTAAGAAGAAATTAGTATTTATAGTCACCATGCTAGTATTAATAAAATTAAGATTTTAATGATTAATAAAATGGTAAAATTTTAAGTCTAAGCCTAAAATATATTTCTAACCTAACCCGTATGGCTAACCTTGACATGTATATATTATGTTGTATACCAAATGATTATGCAGGATCAGAGAAATCAATGGCAAAAATTAAAACCAATAGATCCAATGAGAAGTATGGTATGCAATGCTCAAAAAGTAAAAATTACGACCAAGATTTAATGATTTTGGATGGCACACACTTCTATGAATAGATCCAATGATCGATCCCTAGAATAACGATTGCTGCTTAATGATATAGCTCCTTTCAAAGGTGGTGGAATGTTTTACAATAAATTCCTGCTTAAAGGCCACCATCTACCACATTCTTAAAACCATATAAGAAATAAAGGTAGCTTAGAAACCAATAGCAACACTGTGAATGATTGCAGGTGCACAAACCAAAGTCCTCATGGATGTACAAGTCGAGGAAGATCACCTACCATGATTATTCAATTTTAAGAAATGACACTATGGAATATATCCATTGGCCAAAGTTGAAAGGTAGTTGGTTGCATTCAATTAATGATATGCTATGCGAGGCCAATAAAGCCACCACACCCTTGACTACTTAAAGTCCCACTATTGAACTCCATTGTCACCTTGGTTATATTAGATCAAAGAACTGGTTCGAGAGAGCAAAAAGTTATCAGGTGCCTAAAAATTACATATCACGGTGAGGTAAAGTAATTCCTGTAAGCATAATCGCAACTTGGGGGAATACCTTTGTACCCAAAGACACTCGAGAAGCAATTAAATTCATTATTGACCAATCTCCATACACCAAACTCCTCGGAGGACTAATGACTATGACAGGGATGTATGATTTTTCAAAGAAATCTAGGGAGAATATAAAACTCACACTAGCTCAAAAGTACAAGATTGCAAATACATGTTTTTGAAGCTTCAAAGCCACAATGGAAAATGAGCAGCGTTCTCCTTGGTTACTGGCTGATTTTTTCAACAAAGTGAAGAAGTCACAGAACCAAAGAGCCCCTAGGAGAAATAGATGGACCAGTAATGTAGGGAAATTAATATGCCCTAGTGTGTATTATTGTACAAACCTAATGGTATGGCTAGTAGTGGCCTATGATGAGAATACCAGGACTTTTAGAGATAATAAAGGACGTTTAGTTTTTAGCATAGCGATCAAGCACATTAAGGAAATATTTCATTTGGAGCATTCAAACACCCAACTAATTTACTAGGTAATTGAAAGGCAATCTCATCAATTAATTGAGTTAGACTCCTTTAAAATACTTTTTGATACATATGAGGAGGTACAATTCAAATTCCCCATTAGAAAGATCACATTCAAACCCTAGGTCAGGGATTTTTGTGAAATGATAAATGTTATTTTAGGAGTACAAGAACTTAGTATGGTAGAAAGATTTACTATTTACTTTGTGATGCAAAGTAATAGAAGAATAAATACCCTATCTATGCCTGGGAGGAGGAATTAAGTAGTTAAATGCATGAGCAGTTGTCAAAATTGAATAAGGTAATTTTAGAATAGAAGAAAGAAATGTCCTATTTTTCTCATTATTCGATTCTCATGCACCTATTGGTTGGGAAATTGGGAAATGAAAGTCAACATAGAATAGGATCCAATGATAGTCCATATGTATAGAACTGATTTTGGATAATACATGAGGGACGCACCCACCTGGGTTGGTTTTGTGACAACTTCATGGCATAAATTCACTGGATTCTGATAGGCAAAGTACCTGATAGATCAGGACCAGGAATTAGATCTTTCTATAGACACTAAAATCTAGCCAATCTGATTATGCTACCATAAGAAACATCTTCATGACACACCAAGGCCCTTAGGGAAGCCCTCAGGAGGCATACAATGGTTCTAACCACTTTGTACAAGGTTTTGAAAGGTTCTAGGCCACTTTTGGGATATTTTGGACACCCTTTTGCTATTCTTTCCACCCTGGGATGAATACAGAACCTATTTGTCCCACCGTAGAATGAATAGTAGTATTCATCCTAGGGGGAGCGAACAATAGGTTTGACTAGCAAAAAGTCAAATCTGGACAAATGGTGCCTGACAACGGTTACTTTTCTATTTGCCAACACCTAGAAAGTTAGAGCATGTAGCATCTTAATGCTCCAGCCCATGAGGGAGGCCGAATTGGGAGATTCTATTTCCCCTCCAACGCATGTCACCCTGGTGGCCAAGTGGCGCCTCGTGCCTCGCATGTATTTTGACCCATGAAGCCTCTTTGGGCTATAAAGTGAATGAATTTTCCACACAATTGGAGAGTATATTTTGAGGATAAAGTTACGGAGTGCTACCAATATTTCCTTCCACCCTTTTTGTGCCCATTTTTCCCTCGAAATCTCTACCTAGTGAAGGAGGTTTGTGAGTGAACTAGGAGGTACAATTTATTACAAAACTGAACTATCTGAGTGAATTCCCATACCAAATTTGATGAAAATACCCTTTAGAGTGTTTTTCATCAATACCCAATGGAATTGGTGGTAAAATTTAGGTAGAAATAGTGGGCGTCCCACCCCCGGGCACTCCCTAATTTATGACAATCCTATTCATCCCACCCTATGATGAATAGAAATATATGTATTATTTTATTACTTTTTTTAATTATTTATTTTCTACATGCTATTACTATGTTGTATTTCAAATTTCAAGTATTTCTGAGCTATATTGGCCGAGATATTACATTTTTAGTGTTTTGTAGGGTCTCTTATAGGTATCCAATGGTCATTTGAGAGAACACCAAAACTGTGACTTATCTTGCAAATATGATCTAATGGGTTTTCTTATAATATTATTTTATGTATTTTTTCCAATTTTAATACATTTTGGATATGCATAGGGTCAGAAATCACTTGCTTTGGATTTTGTAGGTTGCGAACGATCACTTCAATTGCGAAACCCCATCGACTATGATTTTGGTGCAATTTTTGGTGATATCTTCCCAAAACCACTCATTTTACATACCCATTTCATATTTAGTCATTTGGAGTTGGTTTGATGTGTTTTCTCACTATTAGCCATTTTGCCCCTATGGGGATTACATGCTTTTTATCACACACACTCGCTATTTGATGTTTCTGGTTTTCTTTTGTGTAGTTATAGGTCATTAAAATGCATTGGGAAGGAGTATAATACATTTGGATCAAAGACACAAGTGGTGGTAACCTTGGCCCGCCCACCTCGATTGTGGGTACGAGGAAAGACATTGGATGTGCACCCGAATTTCTTGAAGTATTTCGATAGTTGTAAACATTTGTATCACCCATTTTGAGCCCTCAAGGGGACACATTGTAATTTGGAATTTGATTAGTTTTATTAATTAAAAATCTATTTTCTTTGCATCATTTCTTGTTATTTGCTATCTTTTCCATATTTACTTGCATGCTTTCGTTGGATGCTCATAAGCGATAGGGCATAGATACGTGCATTTTTTATCTTCATTTGGTGCACTATTTTTTCCTACTTCAGTGGTGATCATGGTGGGACCTAGTCCCTTTTGCTTTAGGTGAATTTTGGATCTCATATTTCATATTTTTATGTTGCAGGTGTAAACAAGAGGTCCAAAATAATTGAATAAAATATATTTGAACATTAGGTTGGAGCATAGGTTCCACTTAGCTTAAATAGGTTAAAAAATAGGCTTTATAAAAAATTTAAAATAATATTCCCCTAACTAATTTCTAACAAACGCGCTATGAGAAGATAGCGCTAAACCTAACCAACTAACCTAGAATATTTAAGTATTAATCTAGGTAACCATTAGATATTTGAAACAATAATTATCTACATGGTAAATTGTAAAAAGTAACTGTAATAAGCTAGCTAGTATAATGCAGAATACTACTATTTTACCTAGTGGAGTAAAAGGGTAAATATCCCAAAGAATGGAATTTTACTCTAACATCCCCCCTTATTACATTATTTGGGTAATACATACATATCCCCTTATACAACAATATTTTAGGTAAAGTATATAACTACCCCAATATAGTGAAGAAGATGTGGATATGCTGGTTCTTGCTCTATCACAGTACTCTGGCTACTTCTAAGCAAAAAATTGGGTCATTCCTAACTTTGTCTTCACACCAATGAATGTCCTTATAGTAATCACTTCATCCAACTGAATTGCATGGTAACCAACCGTTGCAATCACTAGGTGTAGTAGAATAGATCACTTCATATGAGGTTCATTCATTTATAATATGAGTTTGCAAAATATAAGGTATCTAAGGTGTCGGTCATTGCCAAAAATGCACCCTTATAAGTTCCCCCCTTCTTGTTGCAAAACATGTTGTAATTAATTTATGAAAGAAGTATGACTAAGGTGTCGATCGCTGTCAAAAATGCACTCTTATAAGTCTTCTTCTCTTTTTACATAAAAATTGTGAAGAAAAGAAATGTATATCCTCCCATAATTGTAGAAGATGCGCAACTCAAGAAGCTTTGTGAAGGATTTTAAAAATATTGCCTCCTAGGCAATTTTACATCATAAAATTCCCTCCTTTTGTTACAAGAACTTCAAACAATGAGAGTTTGCTATTTATGAAGCCTAAGAGAGGTAAAAACACCCCTTTATTACAAGTAATTCAAATAAAAACTTATGCTATTTATGAAGCCTAAAAAAGAGAGAGAGATGGTGTTTTGCTCAAGGTGACAAATGTGTTTTCCCTCTACAATATTGTCTTAGCAATAAGCACTCCGTGTGCTTTTTCTGAACCAAAATCAGAATCGAAACTAGACACTTCACTAGCAATGTTGCCTTTGTTTTGCTTCTATGTTGTGCCTTTGTATTTCTTGTTTTGCTTGTTTTTGAACCAACATCGATTGGTGTCATGGTTGTCCTTTTTACAATGCAAGCAAAACCTCTTTTGAGATTGCTTTCCCTTAATTTTTGAGGATGATCATCCCTTTTGAAAGTTTTCTTTCTTCTTATCACCCTTATAGTTTGAATAAAGTGCATTGTTTGACACTTCATCGCTTTGGAGTTGATTTGCTTCCTCAGTTTGAAGCAAATTGACTAACTCCACAAAGGTGACTGATCTTTATGAAACATTAAGGGATGTAATCAACATTTTGTAGGATTCGGGAAGGGATCTCAAGATAACTAAAGTCAAAATGGTGTCTTCAACTTTGGTCCCTAAAGAATTAAGCTTAGACTTCAGATCTGCCATTCTGAAGAGGAATAGTTCTACTGATTCACTTGACTTCATATGGAGTGTATAAAGTTGTGTTTAAAGGTTTAAAATAGTTGATTGATTCTTACCTTCAAAAATGGTACAAAGAGCATCCCATGCCTCTTTACCAGTTTTAGCTTCACTTATGTGAGGTTGGATTTCATCAGTAGTTGCTAGGAGTATTAACATGAGAAGACGATTGTTCTTTTTGTCCCATGATTTTTGATCTACTCCTGCTATTGCAAGTCTTTATTCAGTGCCATCAACTAAATCCCATGAGTCCTCTACAGTTAATATGGCTTTCATCTTAGTTTTCCATGCTGAATAGTTAGGACCTTTTAGCAATTGTGTATCACTTAAGTATTTATTGATAATTGCCATGATTAAGGTCCTAAAATTTGTTCTAAGATGATCTTTCTTTTAATATACCCTCAAAAGAGTATATGGAAAATTTAAATTTGCTCTTTAAGATATTTAATGGCACCTGCCTTAACACCCTTAACAAGGGATGAAAACTTTGAGGAAATTTAAGCCAAACAAATAGAGCAAATTAAAGTGGTAGGTTTTTGAAAACTTTTGATTTTTCTCTCTAGGATATTTAATGGCACCTGCCTTAACACCCTTCAAGAAGGATGGAAATTTTGAGGAAATTAAGCCAAACAAAGAGAGTGAATCAAGGTGTTTGTATTTTGACCTTTGATGGGGAGTGAAAATTGACTTTTTTAACCTGTGCTAGGTGTAGCACGATTGTAGTGAAGTTTGGATTTTTGAAAATGCTCTTCAATGTTCTTATGATTGTTTAATTGCACACAAAAAACATGATGGTTAGTGCAATAATAAAAAAGAGAGCAACCCAAATTGTTATCACTATAGGCGTCGGATGCAACCGAAAATGCACCTAGTGTAGTCAAGTTTAAGAAAAGGTGTCGAGTACAATCAAGAATGCACCTTTATTACTCTGAAATATCCCCCCTTTTTCTTTACACTTTTGCAAAAAATAGAATCACAAAATATGACTTCTATCCCCCCTTAATTTTTACAAAATTGAAAAATTTGAGCACTCCTTTCAAGACAACACATACGACCCACTTTTGAAAGGCTTCTAGACCAGTCGACACATGACTTTGGTTTATGTCTTCAACACTCAAGCATGAGGATCCAAAAATTAAGTACAAAATATGTCTCAATTTTACAACAAAAAAGTTGTAATTTTATGTCTTATATCTCCTTTGTGAAGGAGAAAACAAATGCAAATTTTAGATTTTATTGCAAAGAAAAATGATCTGTTTCCTTGCCCAATGTTTTAAATCTCTTTATTTTGCAATAGAAGTTTGAGTTGCTATGTCTTTTTATCTCCAAAAAAGTGTGAAGAAAACTATAGAACTTTGATAATTTTATTGCAAAATGTTGAAGAAATCCTTGTTTTATCAAAATTTTGTTTTTTTTTTGTCTCTTTATCTCCCAATTTGGAAGAAAACTAAATAAAGTTTCTATGGCTTGATTTTGCAAAGGATTGGTTTTAAAGATAAAAATTTGTAAGGTATAATATTTAAAAAAAAATTAATGATAAAAAATATATAACAAATATTTTTGAGGAAAAGAAATCAGAGATTTACTCAAATTAATCAATTTCCTTCAAAAAATTCTAAATTATATAATAAAATATAAAAAAAATATTAATTAAAACCTTAGAACAAAAAATTGTACCTTTTTTTAATTTTTGAAATCAAATGTTGTGCGGTCAAAAAAATTTGAGTGCAAGGGAAGCCCCGGTGGGAGTCGAACTCCCGACCTCCTATCGGGAGCATTATCACTGGCTCCCCTTGTCGGTTGGGCTAGCAAGCCCGATGGGAGTTGCGGGAGGTGACCTTCGTATTGAAGGCAGTTTCCACTTCTTAGAGGAAACGCGAAAGCCTTAGAAAAGGCTTGGGACTAATTATCCCAAATCCGTCCTACGGATAGATGTTCACTTATTTATAAGGCCGAGACACCCAATAATTTCTTGACTACCTACAAGCAGTCAAGTTTACCCTTGTTTTGCCGGTGGAGGTAACCCAGTCGAGCTCCATGTGGCGGAGTTCACCACTGCCATGTGTCCCAATCAAAGTTTACCCAATCACCCCTCAATGCCTAGTCGGATCCAGTCAGCTCATCCGTCCCAGTCAGATCATCCATCCAGTGGTAGTGCCACGTGTCCACTAGTCGAATATAGTCAACTCATCAGTCTAGTGATAGTGCCATGTGTCACCATGCAGTAGGTCATCAATTTTGTGTCTAGTGGGGTCGCCGATATAGATCGGCTTGCCTAGAGGGCACTCCTACCCTCTGGGCTTAGCCTATAGGCCACAACCACGTGGGATCGAGAGAGCTCTCCTACCCTCCTCATGATCCCACTAGCTAGTCTACGGGGGACCGATCGCTTATCTTGTGGGCCACAACCATGTGGGATCGGGAGGGCGTGCCTGCCCTCTTGACGATCTTACTGGCTGGTCTATGGGAGCCTCGGTCCCTTTTGGCCAGTGATGGCCATGGGATCATGGGCCTAGAAGGCTTCGACCATGAAGGTTGAAAGCACTATAGGGGATCAGTCGATGTCGATCGCCGTGGTGATAGATCGCGATCGATCGACCCCATGGTAGGCTAGGCCCTGGCAGGTCGATTTGACCTGGCCAAAAGTGGGTCTACGATCACTCCCGCCATCTAGCTCACATATCGATGTGGGCTTGATGGCTACCAAATGGCACCAGCTCGTCCTTTAGGTGAGCAAAAAATTGGCTCTGATGCCAATGTAAACAAGAGGTCCAAAATAATTGAATAAAATATATTTGAACATTAGGTTGGAGCATAGGTTCCACTTAGCTTAAATAGCTTACAAAATAGGCTTTAGAATAAATGTAAAATAATATTCCCCTAACTAATTGCTAAAAAATGCGCTATGAGAAGATAGCACTAAACCTAACCAACTAACCTAGGATATTTAAGTATTAACCTAGGTAACCATTAGATATTTGAAACAATAAATATCTACATGGTAAATGGTAAAAAGTAACTGTAATAATATAGCTAGTATAATGCAGAATACTACTATTTTACCTAGTGGAGTAAAAGGGTAAATATCCCAAAGAATGAAATATTACTCTAACAGCAGGTGCTATTCGTTCTAGACTGAAATGAACTCTGACCTGCTATTCGTGCCACCCTGGGATGAATGCGAATTTGTCCCACCCTAGAACGAATATAGACCTACTATTCATCTCACCTTGGAGCGAATAGAAACTAGAGAGCTTTCTGAGCAGAATTCTAGAAATAGCAAGTTTTGGCAGTGATGAGGTAGGTACCTAAGTCTTCCATATCTATTTTGTATTTACATAAACTGTTTATTTTTTGCATTATTTGGTTTTTCTCGCATATTTGCTTGTTTAGAAAGGTTAGAAGCTAGTTTTATTTTCTTAAACACAAAATAATAAAAACACATAAAAATGAGAAAAATCAAAACAAATTTAAAGTAGGAATGCATCTCTTTGGATTGCTTGCTTGTAGCCTACCCAATGGGTAGGCTTGCATTTAGGGTTTTTCGCATTTCTAGATACATTCATGAGTTATTTTTTTAATATATATATACTAACCTTTATGAAAGTCAAATGCACCTTATGCATGCATTTAGTGAATGATCATTGAATTCTTTTTTGCTTACTTTCTTTAAATTTAAAAGAAACCTCACACATCACATTTCATTTTAACATTGGTGACGTTGGGCTCTCACATCTAGCCTGTCGATCAAGACCAACTTTGGATGTAATTACCACTTTATTGGCTCATGTGAAAGAGTATCATTGGGACCCATCCGTGGCCAAGGCTAACCCAATAACTGTCCTAACCATGCAAAATAGCATGCATTCCTCTTCGAAGGAGTGTATCGCTACGCACGGGGTGCTAGGTGAGGGTTGGTAGTACCTATGCTACCTCGTTGGATATGGATTTCATCACCATATTTAGCTTGTGCGAGTTTATAGGTGAAATCATTTAAAAATTTGAGTATATCATCCAACGAGATTTCAAACATGTGACACAAGGTCATTTTTTACAAGAAACACATCTGAAACACACAAAATAGTTTAGGGATTCACATCTAAAACTTAAAAGAGAAAATCATCTATCTTATTGAGTGTTTCCTTTCTTGTTTTTTGTTTCATTAAAATTTGTAAATAAGATAATCATCCAAGGTTTGATAGAGAGGCATGATGGTATACACCCGTAGCCAAGCCCAATCATGGGTGAAAGCTACAGAGAGTGGGTTAGGAGACATGAGTCATCTCCGCTTTAGCCCTAGGGACTTGGTTATACCTCCCTGGTGAGCCTCCACTCCACCTAGCCCCAAGAAAATAGGGCACAAGCCACACCTTCGAGGGGACCCTCTGTGGGACACCCCGAAGGATGATGGACATTAATTGGAAGAGTGTTCCCAGTATCTAGATGCATCACATGCCTTCCTTAATGAAAGGTAACAATGCGTTGAGGTGATAATAGACAGAGTGGTACCATGCATCTATGTACCCGTCAAGGCTAACATGCCTATTCATAGGCAAGAGCATGACTTCACACACTGGGCAAAGCAAGTCGATACAACTTTTCCTACGCATCACCTTGATAGGATACAACAACTTAGGCAACCTGACGGGTATGACACTCATTGCTTGGGGTGACCAATTCTGCCCTACCCTTCCTCATCCATGAGGGAAGACATGAGGAAATCCTAGATTTTCCTTAGGAGTAGTATTCTACACATGCCCAATGTGCCTCTGCACCTGCTGAGTGTAATGAGCGTATGTTATAACCTAAAACTCAAGTCAATGCGATGAACCTTGAAAGAGGTAAGCACCCAATAGATATCACAGATTATCTTGAACGAGGTTGGCCCTAAGGTGAGGCCCCTAGACCTGCTAGGCATCGCACGGTGGAACAAATCAAGCAAGAAGTTGCAAAGTATGTGGAACACCAAGCTCAATTCAAGCAACTTTGGTAGGAAAAAGATCAACTAGACCACTTGCATCAACTTGAGAAAGAGAGTATTGAATAGAAGACTAATGAGTTATTCTAGCAGAGTCTATGAGAGAGGGTCCCTATCCCTAAGACCCATAGGTAGGAAGCCCCCCCGAGGTAACCCATGCTCATTTGAGAGAGGTCTCCTAGAACTTATTCGACATTTCCTCTATAGCCTCCTAGGTTGGATCGAGACTTACCTCATAGGCCAGATGCAGGGTGCCCACATCAAGTGGATACCCCTCTTTATAGACCAGCTCGAGAAAGATCCTATGGGGCCTACAATGAGCATGAGCTGGAAGTAGAGTATTTGGAGATGCCTTATCAAAGTAGAGGGGGTGACAGGCCACCACCCTATAATAGGTTGGAGGATCCTAGACCTCCATCGCATGATGTGAGCAAGAATGAGGAGATCAAGTCCTTAGACCCATACAAAGAGCTGCTAGAGTGCCTAGAGTCGGTAGAGAACAAGACCTCTGGGTCTAGATCTCAAAATACCACTATGCACTAGCTGCATAGTCAACCCATCCATCCTTCAATGCCTGCACCTCCCTATCCAGAGCAATTCAAGTTGCCTCAGTTGGCTATGTTTAAGGGAGAAGAGGATGTGCAAGAACATGTCACCAAGTTTTTTGGCTAGTGTTTCGACATTCATGATGATGATACTTTGTTTTTTTAAATGTTTGTGACTACCCTTTTAGGCCCCACCTTAGAGTGGTTTTACCAGCTCCCTAAGAATAGCATTCATACTTTGGATCAACTTGCAGACATGTTTCTAGAATGCTTCACCTTCAATACCAAGAGGAAAGTGACACTGGCCAACGTAGCTGGGTTAAAACAATATAATTATAAGTCAATAACAAATTACAACAATAGGTGGTGGGCCTTGCTTGCCAAACTACCTTATCTCCTCCCCATGTCAAAGCTGACTCAATTGTTCTCCAAGAGCTACTTGAAGCCTATCTCCTTATTGTTGCAGCTGTAATAATACCCCACTCTTGAGGATGCCCTAGTGCAGGATAAGATCATCGAAGATATCAAGATTCAAGAGGGGAAATAGTGAAACCTCACAAGGAGTGGAGCAAGAACACTAAGATCACCCTAGCACAGTCTAAGCAAACATTAGTGAATTAGGTGGTCATTAGCATCCCGAGGTAAGCGCAAGCTGCACCACCTCAAAATCCCAAATTATTAGGCCACACCCTAGGAATATCCAAGGATAACCAAAATAGTCAGGGGTAGAATCAGTAGTGCCACCCCAAGTGGTAGTTCACGTCCCTTTTAGAGTCCATGGACTCATTGTTTGAGCACCTCTTAGTGGAAAATTTGATCAATATTCCTGAGAGTTGACCTATCAACTTGAATGCACCCAGGCCCAAAGGGTACAGAGAAGACCTATATGCAAATTTCATAGGCAAAATGGGTATGATGTGAATAGGTGCTACAAGTTTAAAAACTTGGTACAAGACATGATCGATAAGAAGATCCTTCAGGTAGACAACCCTATCACACCAAACAACCAATAGATGGAGGTCTTTAAAGATCCCCTACCTGCCCATGCAGAGCAGACCAAGCCAGTGCCCTAGGTGAATGAGGTTCACCATACCCATCCTTAGTAGGGGCATGTCAGCATGATCAACATTGTAATAAGGAATAGGTGGTACCCAAGTCCAATCGCACCACCTACGACTTAGAGTGATGTCCCTTCAATGTCATAGCAGCTACCGCCTTCTCTGTTGAGCCTTCCACCTAGGCCTTTGGCCACCATTAAGAGTAAGCTCACTCAGAGCTTAAGAACAACATCTACTTATCTCTCCATCTACGAGCTGATTCAACAATCGCAACCTCACATAGAGGATTTTACGGAGATCCGTAAGGCCATAGAGCTTCAGCCCCAGGAGTCTAACTCCTTCAATAATTTTGTGGGGTATGTAAGATAGTGCACTAAACTGGTAATCACCTTTCGAGAGGATGAGCTTAAACTGATTCCAAATGATACAGTGGACCCTCCCTTGCACATCACCGCATGTGTAAATAGGACACCATACAAGAGAGTGTTGATAGACACCGGGTCTTCTAGAAATATCATCACCATGATAGATCTCAAGAACTTGAAGCTCTTGGTATCCCATATTGTCGCATCTACATACACCCTCCGAGCATTTAATGATGTCATATGCTCAATAGTTGGTACGATTGTCCTACCAATTTAAATAGGAGAAAAGACCATCTTGATGCTATGCCACATATTGGAGGGTGATATGGTGTACAATATACTATTAGGTAGACCATGGATTAGGGACATGAAGTGCATCCCTTCTATTTCTCACCAGTGCCTCAAGTACACTCATGAAGGGCAAGTTCATGTCGTCCCTACGGACCTAGAGACCTACAAGTATTGTAACATGGTGCAACAGATCCTCGAGTTAACCTTGCCATCAACACACTCGGATTTCCAACCAAATAAATTTAGCCAAGGTTTGATCCCCTCATCATCACATGACATACCTTCCTCATCATCAACACCTCCTTCGATGCCCATCGGGCCGATGGATCCTTTTTTTAGGAACCCAAGGAAGAAACCTATTGATGAGGTCCAATCGACCATATCCACCATCTCCACAAAGGAGATACCTAGCCCAGATTATGAAGAGCTACCGCAGGAGATAGATGATGAATCATATCAAGTCTCTCTCTCATCACTCTTCTATCTATAGCCTCAAGTGACAAGTGATAGTGGACTTGAGGCTTCCACCAAATTAGGAGAATACATGGTTAGGAATGTCACATCTACCCCTACTATAGAGTCGATGCCAGACATGGGTCGACCCTGTATTCCCATAGCCACTATTGTGCCCCTAGGCATCCCCCCTAATAAAATGAATTTCTTCTATGGGGGACTTGACTATGATATCAAACCCTACCAACAACAGGAGGAGGATGAGGAACCCTTTGTAGAAGACATCAACTACTTGTCTAACCCTAACTTCACCCTGAAGTACCTTGACCTTTGTAATTGGCATGGTTACGGGTTAGGCTTATATGAGCAAGGCATGCGAGTTCTATTTCAACCCCAATACCATATGCCATATGATAAATCAAGATTGGTACATAATCACCCCTTGCCCTTGGATGTTATCACAGATGATTTGGAGCGCCTATGCCTCAACTATAGAGATGAGTTGGCCTGAGATCCCTTTGCCAACCCTAATCACGTCTACTCACTGGGGGACTATTTCCCTATGCCCTTGGGAGATGACGAACCACCTCGTTATAGTATCTAATCCTACAAGAGAGGTGAAGGTTCGCATAATCTTCCCCATGATACTGAGGAAGAAGATACAAGGTCCCCTTATGAGTGGACGTCAGATAATGAGTCAGACTATGGAGTTGCACTGATTGACTCTGATAGTTCTTATGGAGAATACATATAGGTTGTCCCTTGGGATGATGATGACAAATACTATATGTGCATGTTCCCATTACAAGATCCCATTTGGAGATAGATTCTACCTCATGAAGAGCAAGTTTTCCCATAGCCACACCAACCATCGCCTATCATTCCACCACCTCCACAACCACCTCCTCAGGTTGTTCTACATTCGGAGGTCCATGATCACCACCAACCACCTAGGGGAACTCATATGCCCATAAATATGATTTCCATAGATCTGTTCAAGCCCCCGTGAGATATGAATAACCTTTTAAAGCCATTGCACCTCGACTTGGGGGTAATCGACTTTGACCAAGGAGATTCACCCCCATTGCCTTCTAAGTATTGGACTTGTGACGAGATGCTACAACCATTTTGCTTCTCCCTAGGGCTAGCTCATGATGTCTTACATGCTAAAGAGGAACCCAAGGTTCCCATTGATGATCTAAATCTAGTAGATGACATCCATTTTATCCCTACCCCCCACCAATTGGAGGAGGGGTTGCATATATCAATCGAGCCTACGATTGAAAAATATATCGGCTCAGATCCAAAAAATCCATAGTGTATCAAGCTGGGGGAAATTCTATCCCCCGTAGAGTAAGTTGATTACATAGCCCTTCTTAAATAAAAGAAAGCATATTTTGCATGGTCTTACAAATGCATGCCATGATTGGACCCAAATCTAGTCACCCACAATATGATGCTTGACCCTAAGGCCAAGCCTATCAAGCAAAAAATGAGAAAGATGCATCCCATAATGGCCTTAATGGTAAAATATGAGCTACAAAAGTTGTTGGATGCCCAGTTATTTATTTTTGTAGACTATCTACCATGGTTGTCCAACATGGTTCCCATCAAGAAGCCAAACAGGTAGATTCATATTTGCATTGATTTTTGAGATCTAAACAAAGCGAGTCCTAAAGATGATTTTCCTTTGCCAAGCATCAATGCCCTGGTAGATGCCACAATGGGCCATGAAATGTTATCCCTTATGGATGATTTCTCTAGGTATAATCAGATTCATATCAATCTAGAGGACCAGCTCAAAATGACATTCACAACGCCCTAGAGGACATTTTGCTACAATATCATGCCTTTTGGCCTTAAAAATGCTAGCACCACCTACCAGCGTGCCATGACATACATCTTCCATGACTACATGCATAATATTTTGGAATATTACATGGATGACTTATTGGCTAAATATTTATTATGCCATGAACATCTTGATGTCTTGAGCAAAGTTCTAGATCGCCTCATTGAGCATAACATGAGACTAAACCCCAAGAAGTGTGTCTTCGATATCACATATGGAAAGCTCTTGGGATTTATCATTTCTAAGAGAGGAATTGAAGTGGACCCAAATAAGGTCAAGGCCATCCTCGAGATGCCTCCCCCAACCATGATCAAGCAGCTTCAAAGTCTGCAGGGCAAGATCACGTCCATCAAATGCTTTATAGTGCAATTGTTAGACAAGTGTCACCCCATGAACAAGTTGTTGCACAAGGGAATCACATTCCATTGGGATGACGAGTTTCAGGAGGCCTTTGATGCAATAAAACAATACCAGGCTTCATCGCCAATGTTGGCACCACCTAGACTAGGAATGACGTTCTGCTTATCTCAGCCATTGAGATTGCATTGGGCGCCATGTTAACCCAAAAAAATGAATTTCATAAGGAGCAGGTCACTTACTACCTCAGTCGCACCTAGTTAGTTATAAGATCAAGTATGCATTATGCCTAGTAGTGATTTTTGCCACCAAGAAGCTACAATATTACATGCTTAGCAACACCACATATGTTGTATCTAAATAGAATCCATTGTGATACATGATGAGCCACACTTATCATAGTAGTTGCACGACAAAATGGATCATGTTGTTGATGGAGTTTGACCTTGAGTTTGTTGGATAAAAATCAATTAAGGGTTAGGTCATCACCAATCAACTTGTAGAGGCTCCTCTCCAGGATGATCAACCTCTTAGTATGAAGCTTCCCGATGAGGAGGTCTTCCAAATATCAAAATCGCCAGATTTTAACAAGCCTGAGATGCAGGAAGATATGATCCTATTTCTTGATGGCTCCAAATGAGAGCAAGGGGTGGCACAAGAATCATGATTTTCACACCGCATGGGGCTCCCATACCCCTATCATTTAAACTTGATTTTTTGTGCACCAACAATAATTCCAAGTACGAAGCCTTGCTCATAGGCCTTCAGACGACTATCACCATGAAAATAATAAAGCTTAACATTTTTGGTGACTCTTTGCTCATTGTTAACTAGGTCAAAGGGATCTACCAGTGCAAATGCCCAGTTTTGCAAGCCTACAAAGTCCTTGTGGATAAGTTCCTAATAAAATTTGAATGGTATAACATCGAGTTACTCCCTCGATCATCTAATTGTTTTATGGATACAATGGCCTCCCTAGGGTCCTTGATCCTGCAAGACCCTATGGATCAGATGACTACCATTCAGGTCAAAATGCTCTCATAGTATGC